>JACWBX010003983.1:38007-48766 GCA_014622435.1 Polypedilum pembai
AAAATCTAATTTTTTCTAGTACAAACGAAAACGGAAAACGGGCCTCAAAAGACGGCCGTTTTCCGTTTTCCGTTAACGGCTTCAGAAACCCTAGTGTCAGTCATTATTCCGACGATATGATTAGTGAAGACAAGGAGACGAGTCTGACTTTTTTGTAATATTCGTCGTATAGCAGTAAGTTCTGAGCAAGAAAAATACCTGAATATTCAAAATTCTCGTGGATTCCGTTTCGGGATTCGAATCCAGGAATATCAGCTTGCTAGATCAGCATCTTAGCCAAGGTAGTTCAAAACTCAATCTGATACTAATTTTGTCTTAACTTAAAAGAAATAAATTCTGAAAAAGACAAAAAAAAGATTAAAATAAAAACAAAATCAATTCTGAGTTTCAAAATTGATGATTTTTATTTTTCAATTTAATTATTTTTTTTTATTCCTTAAGCTACCATTACTCAAATATTTTTTTTTTTTCTTCTTGTCTGTTTCTTAAATGTGTGTTTTTGTAGTTTTTTTTTTTTTTGTGAATATTCATACATGTGAAGAACTCAATAATATCAATTTTTATTCTCTAGCAAATACAATTTAGTACGAATAATTCTTAAGTTTATATAGTAAAATTTTTTCTTTCTTTTTTGTCAAATATAATCGATAGTAATAGTCAATGAGAACATCCACAAAATTGTTCTATATTTATATTCATATTCCATTAGTTTATTTTTAAAGTTTTGACATTTGCTTTATTTACTTGACATATTTTTGTGCAAGTTGTAAGTCAACTTGACTTACTAAAAAATTGTCTCTAATTTAATCAAATTTCAATTAATTTGATCAAATCTTTTTTTAAATTTAAGAATCATTGACTTTCACATAAATTTACAAAAAAAAAATTTGATCAAATCAAAGAAAATTTCAAACAATTTTTGACTAAGTCAAGTTGATTTACTTAAAAAAGTCTCAAATTTTTTATTAATTTGGTAAATTTATAAGAGAATCAATGATTCTTTAATTTATCAAGAATTTTGATTAAATTTCATTAAATTTGAGACAATTTTGAATAAGTCAAGTTGATTTGCAACTTGCACAAAAATAAGTCAAGTATTCATGCAAGTCTGCCAAACTCCAAGTTTTTTTTTTTTTCAATTAACATCAAGCATTTTATTTATTTCAATGACAAACATTGCAATACATCGAAAAATATGTAAGCAATTTTTTTTTTCTCTTAATTCTTTCTCAAAGTAAAAAATTTTCATAGTTAGAAAAAAGCAATTTGGTAAAAAAGAGATGAAACCAAGAAATTATTGATTGAAGAAATTTTCATTTGTTCTTTTGTACTTTTTTTATGGAGGAAAAAATTTTTATTTCTTTTTGTTGTCTATTTTAATTTTCAAATCTATTTTTTAAACTTTTTTAAATTCGTACTGAGAGAGGTTTCATCTTGTGATAGGAGAAAAATAAATTTCTATTGAGAAAAATAAATAAACAAGAAAAATAGCAACAAAAGAAATTTTCCTTTTTTTTTTCATCTAAAAATTGACAATTTAGAGAGAAAGAACTGATGATGATGATGATGACTTATTAGCTACATTTTTTTCTTCTTCTTTTTGTCTCTTAATTTCTACAAGGTTTGCTTTTTTACTTTTCTTCTTTTGCTTTCATTTAAACAAATTATAAAAAATTTTTGTTTATTAAAAATCTTTTTACATTTTGATTTAGGACAAAAATTTGAGAATTCTTTATGAATTTTGCAAAAGCGACTGTAAAAAAATACTGGTCTGTAGCCAGTAGCTAAAAAAATAGATTTTAGCTACAATGGACAAAATCTCTTCTAGAAATTAGTCAAAATGATGACAAAAAATGTATGAAAAGTGACGTAATTGAAAAACTTTCATCATTTTTTAAAGATCAAAACTGTGCTTCTGCCAGTAGATTTTTAGTTTCATTTACTTTAACCAGAATTGTTATTCGTAGAAATCTAAACCTGCGATTTTACCTTCGAAGACAATTACGGCATTTGTAGGAGAAATTTTTATGCCTACTTGGCCAAAAACTACGAGAAATTCCCAATTGTCTACGAAACTTTCGTAATTTCCCTTCTGTCTACGTGGACAAAAGTCATATGTCGTAGACTAAAAATTTCACCCAAAGACAATGTCAACGCGTAGGTAATTGCCTTCAAAAGCAAAATCTACGTAAGCTGTAGACCGTAGGCATCTACGTTCAACAATTTTTCTTCTACTATAATATCCAAGCATACTACGATCAAAATGTGGTGATCAAATGTTAGAAATTTTAATTAACTCGATTATCTTTAACGATCTCTTTATGATTTCTCGAGTGTCCTCATGTAAATATTTTGGAAAAAAAAAAAAAAAAAAAAAAATAATGGAGCAATAGAGCAGATATCAAAATTAGCAAGATTTGATATTTATCATTCATAAAGAAATTTTATAATTTTTAATCCAATTTTGAAATTACTTAGCAAAGTGTATATTTTTAAGTAAAGAGAAATGATAGAAAAGATAATTGCAAAAAAGTAATAATAAAATAATTGTGATAGTAGCTGTCAGTCAATTTTGGAATTTTTACTGCGACAATCCATATAAATTGTGATTCTTTTGCGATAGAAAAATTATCAAAATTTCTAACAATTTGAATCGTTTTTTTTTCAACTATTGCGATATTTCCTTCTCTCCTTGCTTATTTTTGTATTTTAGAAATAATTTTTGAAGATCAAAAAGAACTCAGAAGTGCAAAACAGTATCAATAAATTATCAAATTATCGAAAAAAGCATTAAAAATATCAAAAACATTTTTAACTCCTTGGAAAGAACAAATCAAAAATTAAATTTGAATAAAGTTCTTTCAGAGTTGTTTTTGTCGAATTGGCGCTATAACTTTTTGTTGAAATAATATTTTGTCAAAATTTCTTTTGTGTGTTATTCTATCAACAAATAGCTTTAAAACAAGCCATAATTGACAAAATTTTGATGAGTCTGGGGTAAGGTACAAAATCATTCAAAACCAATTTATCCACAGTCGAAAAGGACAATTTCTTCACAAACACGAGGTCAATTTATCCACATACAAGTCTATGTGGAGAAATTGTTCTACATGAAAACAAAATTTTCACAATTTCATTTGCATGTGGATAAAATGACTTTCATGTAGGATTTTGGGTGATTTTGTACCTCACCGATTCTAGGCATAGCTATGAATTTTAAAAAAATTTTCCAATATTTTCGATGAAAAATTTAGCGAATTTTTTGAGAATTCATAGTTATGCCCAGACTCATCCAAATTTAATCATTGATGGCTTGTTTTAAAGCCAAATTATAGAAGAAAATTTCAAAAACTAAAAATTAAATTTTCTCTTCAATTTTGTCCTAAATCAATTTGTTTGTCATAAATTTCACTGGTATTCTTCATATTTTTCTTTTTCACATTTTACATGATTTCACATGATGTGAAAAAAGAAAAAAAAAAATTAATAGTAAACACATAATAATCACAATTATACTAAACAAAGAGTAAGAAAAGAAAAATAAAATTAATAAAAAAAAAATGTAATAATCATTAACTTCACATTGAAACAAACAAATAAAAAAAAAAATTTTCCTCATACACAACACAATTTAATAAAAATTTACAAATTGGAGTAAAATGATGTTTTTTTTTTACATATTTTGTGTGTGTGCGAGAAAAGAAAGAAAATTCTCATTGAGACTTTTTTTTTTAGTATAAAATAGTACTATTTAAATTATCATTATTTCTACGTTTATTTATTTACTTCACTGCTTCACCTGGTACGTAACGAGCAAGGAAAAAAAATTATTAATAATAAAATTTTTGAAGCCCAAAAAAATCAGTCGTTTTTATTTCAAAACAAAATTAGCTTTGTAAAAGAAGGATAAAAGTAAAGGGCTGAATTTTTAATGAATGCGTGACAATTTTCAATTAAAAATTTCCTTTTTTTAAAAGTTTTATTTTGATTTTGTCATTGTAAAGGAAATGGAAAAATTCTTTTTTGTGTCAATTTATAGATAAACTGTCAAACGATTTTCAAGATTTGAATTATATCGATAAATTTCATTGAAAGAATACGAAGATCAAATCTTGAATAGTTTAAACAATTTTCTACATTTTGCATTTTTTTTAAATTGAATGTTTATTTTTTTGCAATTTTTAGCAATTTTTTTTATTTCATTTGCTAAATTAAATGTGAAAAAATCTTTATAGAAATATTTTTAAGATTTTAAATAATTTAATCAAATTTTAATAGTTCGATTTAGATCAAGATTAAGATCAAGATCAAAAAACAATACTTCGTACAGGAAGATGGACACAGTGGCAAAATGTTTGACAATTTTGACATTTTTCATACAGAAATTTGCCACTTTTCTTATAAAAATTTGTCACATTGCCACCGTGTCTATTCTCTTGACCTTGTACGATATTTCATATCGCCGAAATAAAAAAGTTAATGTAGAATTTTCGAATTTTTATGCTTTGTTATTTTCAGCAAAATTATTTTAGTTTGTTGAACTAAGAATAGAAAAAATTTTTGAAGATTTTAAAAAAGTTTTTCAAGATTTAATAAAGTAGATCAAGATCAAAGTTCAAACGATTTAAGATCAGATTTTTGAACTTATATTTTTTTGCAATTTACAATAGATTTTTTAATTTAATCTTTTAAACCAAGTTTGAACAAGTTTTCGTAGAAAGAAAATTTTCAAAATTGTATTGAAATTCTTCAAAATTTTTTAAAAACGTTTTAAGATCAAGATCAATCTTTGAACTTTTATTTTTAGTAATTTTCAGTAGACTTTTTTTATTTTAATTTGCTAAAGTAAATGTGAAAAAAAATCTTCACAGAAAACATTATGAGACTTTAAAAAAACTTCTTGAAATTTTAATAAAATTTTTTATGATCAATTTTTTGAACTTTGAATTTTTACTTTATTAATTTGTTGAACAAAAGATTGAAAAATCTCAGTTGAAAGTTTTAGAAGATTTTCAAATCCTCTTCAAATTCTAATGAAATCGATAAAATTTAAAATCAAGTTCAAAAATTTTAAGATCAAATTTTTGAACTTATAGTTTTTGCAATTTGCAGTAGATTCTTTTGTTTAATTTGATAAACAAAGGAAGAACATTGTTTTAAGATATTAAAGCATTTTTTTTAAATTCTATTAAAATTGTTTAAAAATCAAGATTAAGTTCAAAAAAATTTTAAGATCAAATTTTTGAACTTTAAAAAAACCGTTAAATTTTTTTTTCCATTTCCTTTACAATAACTTTTAAATAATAATTTTCTATAGCCAAACAGTATGAAGTATTATTTAGTTTTTTTTTTAAGTAAAGAGTTTTTTCTTTAAAGATATTTTCTTATCATTAATTTTTTATGTCATCAAATTCAAAGAAAGAAATTTTTATTTTTCTCAATTAATGCGAATCTATGAACTAAGTAAATTTTTTTTTTCTTTTTCTGTAATATTAATTGTTAAAAGATTATTTTTATTTATTTAATGTTGTTGTTGAAGTAAATTTACAAGCAATTAAAATTTAGACAGCAGCGCAAACGCATTCAAACGACGCAATTTTTTGATATTCAAACACATCCTCCGCCTCAATAGCCGATGATTGAGTCATATGATGAATTATGATGATTATTTGGCATCACTGCCTGATGATGAGTTGCGACATTTGACGTGGAGGATGTTGTCACATTATGAGGTCACTGATGATGCATTTTTGGTGGATGATGATGCATACCTAAGCCCAAACCGATATGGTGAGCATTATGGTGTGTCTGTGGTGGTACATGATTATGATGACTGTTTGAATTTGCGTTGTTTGCATTTGCCTGCTGTCTTTGCGAGTTTTTTTTATTCTTCATTCGTCTGTTAGAATTAGAAAAAGAGAAAGAAAGAAAATTTTTATTCAAAATCTTTTTAATTTCTTCATTTTATGTTTTTACCTATTTTGGAACCTAAAATGAGAAAAAAAAAAGAATAAAAAATTAGAAAATTTTTAAACTTTTTCATTATTGAAAATTTCTTACCAAATTTTAACTTGACGTTCAGTTAAATTCAAATTTCTAGCGAGTTCCCATCGCTTTTGTTTTGAAACATATGCATTGAAAAGGAATTCCTTCTCGAGCTCCAAAGTTTGAAATTTTGAATAAGGTTTACGTTTTTTACGGACGGTTACAACTTGATTTGGCCATTCTAATGGATTTGATGGTGTCGCTGAACCAATTGCTGAGGATCCTGTAATTGTTGAACCTTTTAAAATAAACAAACAAATAAATTAAATTCAATTTTATCATTTCGTTTCTTATTAAACAAATATAATGCCGAACCCTAAATCTTTTAATTATCAAATTTCTGTGAATAATAAAATTTTTTTTAAAGATGATCAAAATTGATCGAAGAAATTTAAAGGTAAAGAAGCAAACGTGATTCAGCAAAAAATTGTTTGCTAAAAAGGCCTAAATCGTCTAAAATATCTTCGTTTTTGCCCCTTGATGAAATTCCTTAAAGGGCATAACGCAAAATTCAAATCATTTTTGACCGCCTTTTTAAAAAATCAAAAATTTCTTATCTAGCGTAACGTGATCTTAGATTTTATCTCCTTCTCTTAAATAATTTCTCTTACTTAATTTCCAAAAATCCCAAAAAACAAAAAATTTAATCAATCAATTTTGATTTATAGAAAAAATTTCTTTTTTAACGGCATTTTTAAATTTAAATTTTCTTTATTGATCAAGTAATGAGATAACTTTCAAGTTAAAATTAAAAGTCAACGCTCATGTCTTTTGGAAACAAGAAAGAAATTTTTAATCTTCTGATTAGTTTTTACTTTAATAAGTAGATTAAATTTAAAATTTTCTAGCTCAGTGGTGGCCAAACTTTTATGATTCTCGGCACACTTAAAAGTCAAAATTTCTTTTACAGTTTAACTGAACAAAAATTTTTCTTCTTATGGAACATCTTGGAAATTCGTGAAAATTTGTTGAAATTCGAATAATTTCTACTTGATTTTTGAGTTCAAGGAAAAATTCATTATTTTCGAAAAAAATTTATGTCACACCAGTTGGCAACCATTGTTGTAGATAATCTAAAAATTTAATCGTCAATGTTTGAATTTTATTAAGTTTTGAGAACTATTTGATTTTTTTTTTCTTTCATCTAACTTGAATTGAAATTGAATAAAACAGAAATTATGACTTAGCATATAATTTTTCAGTCTACTTCGGGCTCTGCCAAATATGCTTAATTGGAGTTTTATGAAAAATCAAAGAGTTTATAGGGCTTGGTATTTAGTCGACTAAATTGACTGTTGACATTTTAGTTACTCGTAAATAGTTTTGAGTCTCTTCTCAGTGAGAAATTTTGTCCGGAATTTTCTAATATTTCTCCCAATTTCTTACTGGACAGTTGAAATAATCTAACACAAAAATAAATTATTTTTTGTCATATATTTCAACTTAAGTAAAAATTTAAATATGAAAGAAAGAATGCACAAGAGAGAAGAATTTGTGTGCTAAATTTTGACCATTTTAACTTGTTGATATAAACACAGAAAGAAAGAAAGGAAAATTGAACAAAATTGATTTTATATTTAATCCATAACACACAGACAGACAGTGAGAGTGAGTGAAAGATGTTAATGCCATAAAAATGAAAAAAAAGAGTGTCTGCGCGTCTTCATTCATCTTGAAAAAAGAGAACATACATGTGCCATAAAAAAAAATAAGTCATTAAATTTATCAGCTGATTCTTTATACTACCCCGAAATAATAATATAAGAAACACAACAGAGAGGAAAAAAAAATCATTTTATTGCCTCATTTTTGCGTGTAGTTTCACTCATCATTCTTCGCGCTTCATCAATCTCAACATTGCTTGCTTGCTTGTTGCTGTTGTTCATGTGTGATTTAGATATGCAAAAAAGGTGATTGAATAATCATCATCAATAAAAAATTTGAGTGCAAACTAGGGTTCAGACTTGAATGCAGAGAGTCAACTTGACTTACTCAAAAATTTCTCTAATTCTGTCAAATTTTATTTATTTTGAGTCAATTCTTGGTTGATTTTGAGAATCATTAAATTTCATATAAATTTACAAAATTTTGACCAAAATAAATGAAATTTGACTAAATTAGAAACTTTTTTGACTAAGTCAAGTTGACTTACAACTTGCACATATTAGTCAACTTGACTTACTCTAAAATTTCTCTAATTCTGTCAAATTTTATTTATTTTGATCAAAATTTTGTAAATTTTTATTTTTAATTTAATTTATTAAAGATTTTACTCAAAATAAATGGAATTTTAAGGAACTAGAGACAAATTTAAGTAAGTCAAGTTGACTTACAACTTGAACAAGTATCTGCGCATATACTTGACTATCTGCTTTCAAATTCGAACCCTAGTTTGCAAACAAAAGATATTGTCGCGTGCTGCTATTCAGTCTATAATCTTACGCGTTTGTTGTTTTTTTTTTATTTCACTCAACTGAGAGAGCATTAAAAAATTGTTATGATTCATAAAAACGACTTTTTATGTCAAAATAATTAATTTGATACTTGAAAAAAAATTTTTTTTTATTTTAATTTGATGAGTTTTGACTGGTCGCGGCGTGCGAAAAAAATCATAAAAAGAAATAAAAGAAAAATTATATTAACCTTTCGAATCATTGTATAGTGATCGTCTTGATGATAAAAACTCATAATCGCTTTCTAAATTTTTACCATATAACCTTTTCAAATCAATTTCCCGCTTAATATGATCTGCAAACAATAATATAAAATTAAAAATAAAATAATTTTGAGAGTTTTTTGGACATGGTAGTGAAAGGTTTTGACAGCATTATTCAGATGAAAAGAAGAATTTTACGCATCATTCTGCATAATGTCAAACCCTAAACTCAAGAAAATTAAATTAGTAATCATGACTTCAAGAATTAAATCAAAATCAGAGTCCGAAACCATGTTTGTACTTCTTCACAACTAATTTATATGTCAATTGATGATTTTTTGTCAACCAATCGACTAAAATTTAATTGAATTTTAGTTAGTCAAAAAAATGGTTTCGAATTCTGTTCAAAGTCTTCTAAGTAATCAGCTTGCATGCACATATCAAGTGACTTGACTGAGAAATTTTAAAATTATTCAAACAGAGTTGTTAAACTACTTCTCCGTAGTCAGTAGTCAAATGCTACTTTTTGAAAAGTAACCAGTGACTATTTGGCTTCGGTAGCCAAAATCTACTGTAGAAAGTAACCAAAAGTTGATTCTATTTTTTAACAACTCTGTTCACAATAAAAAAAAACTTTTCTGTGATTATCATTAATAAATTTAAAGTCCAAACATGAACACACAATAAAAAGAACAAGAATGAAGAATACGAAACAATAAAGTCCAGAAAAAGAGCAATTGGGAACAACTGGAAGCAGCATTTTTTGATTTTTAGTTTAATTTTCGTAACTTAAATAGAAGTTTTTGAAAAAAGAGATAAAATTCAGAGTAATTGTGAGCATTAAACTGCTATTTGCTGCTCTTATTAACTCTAATTTACTATTTTTGCTGCTTTTTGAACTTTTTTGTATGTCCAGGTCTGGACTTTGGTTAAAAACTTTTCTAAAAAATAAAATTTTTGTCATTTCGTGTAAAAAAGTTTAAATTTTGAGCATCGTTTGCTGAAAAGTTTATCAGCCAAGGCATCCAAGTAATGCTGTAGATCTTTCCAAATTAAATAAAAAACTTAAAAATTTAATTTTCATCAAAAAACCTTTAATTATCATGTCCAACTCTTTTGATAAAATTTTATCTCTATACAAAGAAGACAAACAACAAATTTAAAATTTCGTGCAACAAAAATTCAAACTTTTGCGGGTGTTAATTTTTAGCAATTTCTTTGGCATTCTCTGTTATATTTTATGTTAAAGACACAAATTTTTAATTTATTTGTGAGTTAAAGAGTTTAAATAGAGTTTAAATAAATAAATTGTTCAAAATTATTTAAGATTAGAATATAAATAGTAAAAATAAGAAATTGAAATCAAAAATCTTGGATTCAAATCTTGTGAAGTTTTAAAAAAAAGGTTGATCGTTTTTTTCTTCTTTTGACAGTAATTTCTTTTTAGCGCATTTTTGTATAGAAAATTTGTATATAAAGTTCACTTTGGCTGGCTGTTCGGCTGGCTGGCTGGTTCCCGGTGTCACGCTGAGATCTCGAAAACCATAATAGCTAGAGACTCGCGGTTTTTTGCAGTTGATTTGTGCTAAAAAGTTAGTGCGGCGACACTTTATTAGAAAGCTGTCACTGATTGCTAAACTTGGGAAATTACGAATTTAAATTTCCAAATTGAAAATTGTAAACAAAAAATTTTTTCTTCGGTTACTAAGATTTTTTTCGTCGACGCGTTTTTTCGCATCTTTACTAAAATTTGAATTTAACTTGACCGTTATATTTAGCTCAATGTATTCTAACAAAAACGAAATTAAAGAAATAAATCCATTAAGTACATTAATACATTCGACTCAATTTCATAACTTGAATTCCAATAGTAATAATAAAATCAAAACAATAAAGATGTTTTGAAGTCTCAAAATTTTATTTTTATTTCAATTTCAATATTTTATCTTTAAAAGCCATAGACAATAGTCTTCATTAATATGAATTTGAAAATCTGAATTGCTTCAGAAAACTCAGTAGTTCTTTATATTAGTTATATTTAATTTCTTTTAAAAGAAG
>JACWBX010003986.1:6913-21481 GCA_014622435.1 Polypedilum pembai
CACTATTGCAAAAAAATCCGAATCGTCCAGAGATGGACAGTAAATATATCGAGCTAGTGGTTGCTCTTAAACGTCTAATAATGGCACTGTAGCTCCCTAGCGATGGTTTTAAGGGAAGGGAAAATCTTGGCTTCATCAACTTGTCCATGCTTAGTTAATGCTTGGTACAATGATAAGTCATGAGACATACATACTTAAAAAAAAAAAAAGTAAAAAAAAAAGTAAAGTAGTGCTCGAGACAACCGAAAAGGTTAAGAGAGCGTAAGGGTCTAAGCGAAAAAAAAAAAAAAAAATACTAAATAAAAGTAAAACTTTTGACTTCTTTGAAAAATCGTAATAATTTTTAAACCACAGAATTGTCCATTTATCAAAATTTTATCAAAAAAAATTTCATAATGTCTCGGAGAAAAAAGAAATATATGTTTACCTGAAAAATTTGCAACATATTTGAAGAATTGATCTAAAGATTTCAAAATTCATTTTTAAATTTTTAATTTTTATTTCTTAATAAACTTTGAAATTTTTTATTATTTCTTTCACATGGAAAAATAAAATCAACCAATAAAAGCAATCATCAAACAGCGTTTTTTATTGATCAATAAAATTCTCATCTCGTAATAAAATTCAAGCGTGTTTCTTTTAATTGATAATTTTATTGTCACATTTCCACATAGTTAAGTTATTAATTGATTGATTTATAGCAATTGAGTAGAAATTTAATCAAGCAAAAAACTGCAGGACGTGTGCAGCATCATCTTTTGTTAACGATCAAATTTATTTACACACAACAACAATAACAGCCGTCGCTATCTGTCGCACACAATTGATATTAAAAAAATTTTACTTCATTTAATTTTAACGCCACATTCTGCTTCTCCTTCCTATTTCTCTAAGTACATTCTAAGATCGGCAGTTATTTCCAGCAATTTTAATAAAAAGAATTTTGTTTAAATTGAAAATACTTGAATCTATATGATTATGCGAATGCTTCTTTCTTTAGGGTTTGACACTTGACTTTTATTTAAGTCAAGTTGTAAGTCAAGTTGACTTAGTCAAAAATGTTTAAAATTTATTTATTTTGAACAAGTTTTGATTAAATTTAACTAAAAACTTCATCAAATTTAATAAAATTTTCTTGAATTAAAAACATTTTCAAGTAAGTCAACTTGACTTGCAACTTGACAAATAAAAGTCAAGTGTCGAATCCTATTTTTCTCACTCTCTAGGCAAGAAACTTTCTTTCTTGAAAATTTATTTTTATTTTTCCCTCTTCATGCCATACCACCCCCCGCATCGTCGTCATCGTCAGCAAACACAGTGAAGGAAAAAAAAAAACTTTCGCGTTATAACAGCAAGAAGCAAAGGAAAAAAATGGAAGCAAGTGAAAGAAAAAGATAAGGAATAATAAGGAAAAAAATAATATTTTTATATCGCAATCTAATGTTCCCTCCTCGTTTCAAAAGCAATTTCAGCACTTCACCCTCATTTTTTTTACACTCCCTTGATTTTGCCTTTCTCAAGGGTAAAAAAAAAAGTTTTGCTGCTGCTGCTGCTGCTGTTTCTTTTGCAAACAAGAAAGGAAACATTTCGTACTTCCTATAAACCATTTAAATAAATATATTTATACGCAGAGAGCAAAGCAAGCAAAAATAAGAAGAGAAAAAAAAAACTTTTAAAAAAACAACAATTTTCTTGCCAACTAAATTTTTCTACCCGTTTCACAATCTCTTTTTGAATTGTTAAATAAACAGTGACAAATCAAGTTTTTTCTTTTTATTTATGCTCGTATGATTTATCATTTCAACTTTTCTGAAATTTCTTAGTTTCACTCGCGCTCGCGTAACAGATCAGTGTCATAAGCAGCAGGACAAGCTTTGTTAATAAATGAATAATGTCAATTTATTTCGAACAATCATAACGGTATTTTGAAAATTTGAATATTTTTGTTGCGCAACAAATAATTAATTAACGATCACAGCGCCATCAATTGGAAATTTTTGGAACTAAATTTTCATAGAAATTTATTTTTGCAAATATTATTCTAAATATTGCTAAATTCGTATTGAAAAGTCTTTAAGAATGCATTGATATCGAGTTCTGAACTAGATATAAAGTTTCAGAGTTCTAGCTAGTCGAAAAGTGAGTGAAAATTGAATTTCAAGATTTTTAGCTTACAGACAAACAAATATGGAATTAAGTTAAGAAAAATGTTGTAAAAACTAAAAGCAGCCGTTGTTTTGGGAAGAAGAATGAAGAAGGAAGAAAAGTTATAATGTAACTATTTGAATTTCATAAGAATAGAGAAATAGCCATTATGAATGTTTTATGATGTCAGGATATTTGATATTATATCTATGTGCACTGCATAGTGAGCGAGAAGTCAAGGAAGTGAAGAAAAAAAAAAGAATTTAAATGTAAAACATGACAAGGGAAAAAAATTAATTCGAAATTTATTCAAGAAATTGCTTTTACTTTTTTATTTGAATTGAACATGCAAGAAATGAGAAATAATTTTGGGAAATTACTTAAGGTGATGCTCGACTGATTTGTACCTTCAAATTAGAAGTCTAAAAAATTCTTTTCATTTAAGAGAAAATTAAGACTGAAAATTTTTGCACAGAATTCACAGTTAAATTTTAATCTACAAAGAGCGGACTTTAGCGAAAACTTTCTATGTCATAAAGTTTGTCCTAAAATTCGCCCGCTGTCTATCGAAAATTCATTTGTGAAAGGCGGACTGAATGAAACTTGACTGTGATGACACAAAATAATGAAAATTTTACAATTTGTAACCAAAGTTTGTTTCTTTTGAGAGAAAAGTTTAAAATTTTATTTTTACCATAGACAGAGAAAATATAAGAAGATCAAAAATTTCTTCACGGCACACTTGTGAACAATAAAATCTTCCCGTGGCACACCAAAAAATGTTTTTGGTAAAATTCTAAGAAAAATTAATAGAAAATTTTTATGTTTTAGTATTTTAAGAATCTTTCCGCGGCATACAGTTTGGACATCACTGGACTAGGCTAATTCGGTAAATCTACAGATAATAGTTGATAGTAAAAAAAAAATTTATTCTTACAAACAGAAAATTAAACCTGAATATCTTCACCATAACGATAGTTTGGCTAAGATATTCTGTAGTTTGGATACTCAAGCGATTTTATTGGTTCAGGAAACTCTCCTCATTTGAAAAATCGCTAGTAACAGTCATTTAACTTTTTTTTAAAAATTGTAATAGACAGTCGTCAACTCGATCACTGTTATGAACCAGGATTAGATCACAACAGGCATTTTAGTCTATGTGGATCCTATGAGTTAGTATAGATAAGTGGTTAAAATTGAAACCACCAAATAATCAAGTAATCGAGCAGGTGCAAAGTCATGTTGAGCAAAAGAAACAAATAATAGAAGTACAAAATAAAGAATATTCAGCATTCGATTTTGATAGATTCTCCAGTTGGAGTAAAATGATTATGTGCAGTCAAATGATTTATAAATGGATATTTAAAATTCTTTAAAATATTTTTAAGCAACTGATTTATATTAGCTTACAAAGGATGCGAAAAAAATAAGCCATGTGAGAAAAGTAAAAGATTTTGATGAATTCAAGAATCGAAAATTATTGAGAATGTTTTTTGTTTCTCACGCATTTTGCTTACACAAATTATTATTTTTTGCGTTTTTTGTCATCCGTTTTGTAAACAAAAATCAATCATGGGAATTTTGTCATATGGAAATATTTCTTCAATAACTTTAAACGAATTTGCTTTATCAAAATTTTACTGACAAAATAGAAAATGTTTCTTTTCTTGTGATTGGAATTTGAAATATTTTAATTTAATTTAACAATTTGTTAATTAAGATTTAAATATTGTTATTGAAAACGTTAAGATTGAAAATAAAAATTAGTTTCGAATCTTGAAAATTATAAAATATGCTCTTCTCCTCTGTGCCCTACATTTTTTTTGTTAAAATTTCTTTATTAATTTTTTTTTCTTTAAAATTCAACAGTAAATTGTCTTCATGGTTATTCTTTATCTTATAAACAAGTCATAGAAAAAGTAACTGCTCATACTCAATCTTTTAAAACATAAAAAATTTAAATATTAATGTTGAATATTAAAATATTAGTGATAAATCTGAGTTTCAAATCTTGAGATAAAAATTTTTAACGCTTTGCTTACATCGATTATATTTTTTATTAAAATTTTCTTTTTACAAAGTTTTGCAGTAAATTGACTTCAGAAATATTTTTTTTTTGTTAACTAAGTCATAGAACGACAGTCAGACTCATCTCCTGATTTCACTAATCAAATCGCCAAACGGATGAATGTTTCGTTGTGTGATTGAATACGATTCAAATTAAAGCTTCTCAGCAGAGTAACGGAAAATCATCATCGTTATGACTTGATTACTTGTGGCTGTAGCTGATTAAATCTCAAAAATTAGTGTCTTATTGTTGTAAATCAAGCATTCAAACATCATCAATAAAAAGTCAGTTTATAATTCATTTAAGTTTGTCGAGTCACACTTGATTTTTCTCTATTTTCACTTCATCATATAAATAATAACAATTTCTTTAATTTTAATTACTACCAAAAAATCCTTTTTTTATTTGTTCTGCTGCAATAACACTTTTATTTTTTACCTCAAAAAAATCATCATCAAAAAACCAAGCAACAGCAACAAAAAACTTTCTTTTCTTCTCTTTCTTTCTCTCTATTCATTGTCAATAATCATTGAAAATAATGAAACATAAAAAAGTCTGTAATAATAAAAATAAAATAAAAACAACAAGTGCATTAAAAATCATATCATGCAATAAAGTAATTTTCTATGTCTCAAAATCATTGCAAAAATTTCATTTTTAGTCATGCAGAAAAAAATATTTATGGTTTGGACTTGAACGCATATACTTGATCAAGTTGTAAGTCAAGTTAATTTAATCAAAAATGTCTCTAATTCAGTCAGATTTAATTTATTTTGGTCAAATTTTTGAGTAAATTAAAGTTTCATTGACTTTCATGTAGATTTACCAAGTTTTTGAAAAAAATAAATTTTTACATTTTCAAGTAAGTCAACTTGACTTACAACTTGATCAAGTATATGCGTTCAAGTTCGAATCCTAAATTTTATTAATTAGAGAGAGAGAGAGAAAAAAAAGCGCATGACAGCGACAGTGAGTGAAAGAAAAAAAAGAGGCCGTTTTTATTGATTTTTTAGTAGTCATATGCCTCATTCATGTATGTGTGTGTATTTGTAAGGTAGAAAAATCTTGAAAAGAAATTGCTCCAATATCAGTTTTCAGAACATTGCCCATTTCCCTAACAGTTATTGCTTGAAGAGTCTCGTTAAGTTTATCATCATCTCGCTCTAGCACATTTATATATTTTTACACTCCCACTTCTCTCTTTCTTTTCTCTCACTGCTTTGCTTTTAAAACTTTCTTAAAGGGATGGAAAAGAAAAAAAAAATAAAAAGAAAGAGAGCGAGAGTTGCTGCTGCTGCTCTTTCTTTCTTTTTTTTTAATGGTATTTTTATGCTTCGTTTTCATTGTTATAGTATTTGATATTGTTGTCACATTCTATACACTTTTTAATATTGAAAACGACTCCTTATTGGTCGTTAAGAAAATTTTCTCAGCTTTCATGCGTTCATGCTTGTTGCTGTTATTACTTTTATTATTTTTATTGAGCAATTTCATGGCAAAAGAAAGAAGAAAAGGATCACATGGACCACGAACTAAAAAAGTTTCGTTTTTTTTTTCGAGTAAATTCTAGCAAGAGCAAAAAAAAATTGAAAATTTGTGGCATGTTTTTACATTTCATTTATTATTAGGATGGAGAGATAAAAATAAAATATATAAACGATGAACTTTTTGCTGCTTGAGATATCGAAAATGAAATTAAATTCACTTATATGGCTCTTTTGGGAAATTATCTATTTTCTTTCTGTTTTGCTTCATTATTGACTTTGTAGTAGAAAAATTGAAAAATTTTGTATTTAAATAGAGAAAATTAAGGCAAGTTTTGAAAATTAAAATTCTTATGGATTTAATTCACTTCAAAGTTGTAACTTCAAATCTTAGAAATTTTTTCTTACAACTAAATTTCTTTTTGCCTTTTTACATAAATTTAAAAATCTTTTTATTTTCTTTTAATAATTATTAGAGTCCAAAATCTTTTTTCAATTAACGAAAACTCAACTAATTTTTAATCGATTAAAGCTAGTTGAATTTTAGTTAATCGCAACTAAAAAACCAAACAGTTTCGGACTTTGACATTTATGTAAACGAAAATTTGTCCTACTGTTTATAATCGAATATTAGAAATATCCAAGAAGTTAGAACTCTTCATAGCGAAAACAGAGAAACAAAAAATTTTTTTTAGTTAATTTATTCGACTTTTTATTAATTTGATAGTTTTTCTGATAGAGTTTTTCCCCTAGGAAATATTTTTTATATTCGAGGAAGACAGTAGTATTCATTTCTTCGAATAAAGAGTTGATAAAATAAACTAAAGAGTTAAAAGATATTTTTTCTAGTCTCTTACAATATAAATGAATGAACAAATTCTTATAAGAAATTTCTTAACATTTGTTTTAATGTTTTTATTTATTGAAAAAGCAAACTCATAATTAACAAAAATTGTCGTAAATGCATAAGAATTGAAATTATGATAAATTTAAATAATTTCAAAATTTTAGATTCAAATCTTATAATCTTCAATAATGGAATTATTATTTTTAAAAAATTTTTTTGCAATTTATTTTTTGTATTACAATTTGTTTTAATGATGAAAAAATTCTTATATTTGATTCAAATCTTATTGAAAAACAATTTTATATATGGATTGTGTTACTTTTATTTCGCAACTTTTTTAAAATTTTTACCAAGACGCGACGACTCTTTTATTTCAATTTGGTTTGTATAGCTTTGATTAAAATGTATTTTTTTTTTAAATTTTTACTTTTTTTCGTTATATTCTTTTATTTGTCTATTTATACACTTAAAATTATAGATTTATCTTAATAAGAAATTGTCTACGTAGATCCATGGTGACAGATAGAATTTTCAGTCATTATTTATTTTTTAAAAAATTTACAAGCGCGTTCAGCAAAAATATTTAAATTTTTAAATGCAATGAAATAAAAAAACATTTCATCTGTCTAGAATACGCTTATGTAATTTAAGCTTAGTATGAATTCAAAAAAAATTTAAATTTTGATGATTTTTGGTTGATTTGAAATAAATATCTAAAATGCACATAAAAAATTGCGCGCAGTTTTGTTACTTAATTCTTAGTAATCGACGCAAAAAATTTTTATTTACAAATTTTCAATATGGAAATTTTGATTCGCAATTTCTCGAACAATGCAATCGTTGAGAGCTTTCTAATAAAGCGATAAGCCAGTAACTCGACAGCACAATTCAAATGCAAAAAACCGTAAGTCTCTTTGGCCGGGAGCCAGCCAGCCAGCCAAAGTGAACTTATAAGCTGCATTTTCTATACAAAAATGCACTAAAAATTAATAAATTATTATAAGAAATTGTTAGCATTTATTTTAATGTTCTTATTTATTCAAAAAACAGACTCATAATTAAGAAAAATTGTCGTAATTTAGTAAGAAATAAAATTATGATAAATTTAAATAACTTCAAAATCATAGATTCAAATCTTATGAAAATTCCTATTTGGAAATAATTTTCTTTTTTCGCAATCAGAGGAATGGACACAGTGGCAAAGTGGCAAAAAGTAGCAAACATTTTGCCACCGTGTCCATCCCACTGTATCACTGCTTCAATTTCAATTTTTTGTAAAATAATTCTGTCATCATTTATTAAAATAGCAAATCATTTAACAATTTGTCGTTAAAAATATGGATTAAATTTAATATAAAATAAAATAACTTTGAAGTCTAAGTTTCAAATCTTCATGCAAATAGTTAAACTTTTTTGCAATTTTCTAATACTTTTTTTTTGCTACATTTCAAGTTTTTTGCCTTCAACAAATTGAGTTTTCATAATTCACGGAAGTAAAAAATGATGATAATAATTTGTCTATGGATAATAAAACAAAAACATTTCGTGTGTTCAATAAAAATTCATGACTGAAACTTTTTTCTCTTTCTTTCTATTTTGCTAATGTTAATTGTTATTGCTAAATTATTAGCAATTCATAGCGGCGTGGTGAATGAAGTTTTAGTAAATTTATACAATTGTCGAAATAGTAAAGGAAGTGAAACTTATGCTAAAAATTATTTTCATTTAATGGCATTTAAAAGCAATTTGAATCTATTAGGCATGTTTTGGGAATAAATTAAATTGTTTATTTGCCATCATCAAGGAATGAATTTGATATTTAAAGAAGAAAATTTAACATTTTCTAAGCTAAAAAGTTTTCTTAAATAATTTTAAAATTGAGCTTGAAATCATTTCTGTCTGCTGTGATATTTTCACCCAAAAGGACAACAAGACAACAAAAAAAGATTTTTTGACGCAATGTCTATTCTTTGAATTTTTTAGGGTTTGGACTTGCATGTTTATTTTGTCAAGTTGCATGCAAGTTGATTTACTTGAAAATGTCTTTAATTCTTTCAAATTTTAATTAATTTAAGTAAAAATTTGTTAAATTTCAATAAAAATCAATGAATATTAAATTCAACAAAGTTTTGCTTAAAATAAATAAAATTTAAACGAATTAAAGACAATTTCAAGTAAATCAACTTGCATGCAACTTGACAAAATAAACATGCAAGTTCAAACCCTAAAAACTTTTTCTTTTGCAATTTATTTTTGAATTTCTTGAAGTTTAAGAAATTTTTTAAGTAAATGTATTTTTAGTATTTAAACTTGCATCACTTGCACTTGTCTAAAAAAAACATTTGAAAGCGAATAAAACAGTCAAGTTTAAATCCGCCAATGGCTGATTTTACTGCAAATTTTCTGTATAAAATTCGCCCAAAAATCCTCTGTCTAAGAAAATTTATATACGGTCGGCGGACTAAAACTTGACTGTGAAAAATTACAAAATTTTCCTCTCATAATTCAATTTCTAATAAATCACAAAAACCTACACAAAATGCAAGCAAATAAAAATTTATTTAAAACTCTTTCATTTTTTATTACACAAAATGTTGTGCTCTAAATTGATCAAACAGAAGTTAAATTTATGACTTTTAATGATAGTTTTTTTTTGTCCAAAATAGCCAACATGGAATTATTCAAAATGGATCATCAAATAAATTTACAAAATGGTCGTCATTGAATTTTTTTAGAAACTTTTTTGTTGTATTTCAAATCAATATTTGAATGAGTAAAAGGCTTAGACGATTGGAACAAAGAAAATATTTAAATTTTATTTTTACAAAATTTTTCACAGAGAAATTAATACACCAACAAATGTTCTTTTTGAACAAATTTAGTCATTTGCCAAACTCATATGAAGTTAAAATTAACTGTCTGCTGTCCAACTTTCGGTCAAATTGGCTATTTGTTATTGGTCGAAAATTCAGCTTTGAACAGATTAAGGATTCCGGTATGACAATCTAGCGTCTCCGCTGGCAAAAAATTACATGCTGTAAATTGATTGAGGGCATTCCGACTAACAAAGCTCCGGCACTACGTTTTACCGGTCGTCTTAGGTGCTTCAACACTGTAATGCTAATGCTGGTTTAAGATAGGGTTGCTAATAGTTAAACTAACTTCGAATTGAATAATGTTTGGAAATATTGAAAATTTTGAAATTTTTCAAAGCTGCTCTTCGGATATTATCATTTGCCCACAATCGTTTCCCCACGATCAATTCCCCACTGTGACGTTACCCCAAATAGGGAAGCAAATATTGTGAATGATTTTGTAAATGAAACTTCTGTTTGTGTTGTAATTCACGGTACTTATCAAAGAATGAATGTACAAAAATGACATCACACAACAACAGTTATTTGCAAATTTCTTTGAATACTTGAGGAACGTTGCTAAAAATTTATAATTGTAACCAGTATCATCTTGCATTAAACTGGAAATATTTGAAACTAGTGCATTAAAAACTTTTCTTTTTATGAACTGTTGTTTATTTCGAGTATCCGTTAGTGGGCAAATGATTGTGGGGAAACGTCACAGTGGGGAATTGATCGTGGGGAAATGAACAGTGGGCAAATGATTAGTGGGGAATTGTCCTACATCCGTTCATAACTTGATCCTCAATATTCTAAAAGATTGTGATTTTCCTTATATAAATTTAAGCATAAACGTAGTAAACATTTATTTACTTAAGAAAGTTACCCAGTCAAGTTTCAGTACGTTGTCAATAGATAAATAAATTTAGTTAGACGGCTAAATTTAATCGACTTAGCATACAAATTTTTAGTCGACTTTGGTCTCTTGTCATTTAAATTTGACTGTGGTTAAAGGGGTTAGAACTCTTGATAAGCAAAACAGAGTAGGCATTGAAAAATAATTTTTTGTATGAAAATTATCAAAATTTTTTTTTGCAATTTTCGATATTTTTTTGAAAGAGTTCACACCCCTTGAAAAAATTTTGCTTTTCAACCTTAACAACTTATCTGATTTAGCACCAAAACTCAATTATGAATATTCAATGATATTTTTTTGAAAGCAAACAATTAATTTTTATGTTCTATTTTGTGTGTTTGTGTTTCTCTATAATTTATGACAATTTTGTGCTATTTTGATCAAAATTTTAATTAAAAAAATTAGTCATAAATGAATATTTGGCATAATTCCATGACTAAATGAAAAAAATTGAATTGAAATTCCATCATAATTTGTGCAATAAAAAAATTCAATTTGGAATGCGAGTGAAGTCAATTAATTGTCCTTTCTATGAACTAAAAATAAATTTTTTCTTTCTCTCTCTTGTACGTGCAATGAGTGAAATTTTTTAATTAATTAATTGACTTAATTTGTGCAAAAAGTGAGAACATTTTTTTTCCATTAAAAGAGCACAAAAATTTGCTATAATGGACGTTCATATATTTTCATTTTCTTCTTTACTCGCTCGCTTCAAGCAAGCAAAAACTTTTGCTTCATTTAAACATTTTTATCGGTCTCAAAGAGAAACCCACGAATCGCGTACCAACAATAAATCTCATAAACGGCCGACACATACACAAAAGGAGAGAGAGAAAGAAAGAAAGAACGCAAGAAAAAGGAGCGTAGCAAAGTTCTTTTTTTGGTAGGGTAACAGAAATTTATATCAAAGACGCCAACATTAAAAATATAAGAAATTCTTATATATCGCTATAATAAAAAAGAATTATTTTAAATTGCTAATGTAAATTCTCAACACACACACACACACACACACACAGCACAGCACTGAACTGAGAAGACTGCTGTTGCCATAACAGAAAGAGAATGAAGGAGATTTCTTAATGGATTTTTTTATCGGCACGATGTACGTTGTACTCTGCTTTGAAATTGCAAAAAAGAAGAAGTGAAAGAGAATCTCAATAAAAATTTAAAGAAGAAATTTTTCTTTTTTATTTTTTGTCTTCTTCTGGGGTTAATTTGATTGTTTTGACTTTAACAAATTTTGTTTTTAAAAGAATTTCTTAAAAATTGTCTCTTTTTTTGACCAATAGCTCAAAAATAATTTCAAAAATATAAACAAAATTTGTCCGATAACAAATAAAATTAAAAATTTTAAAATTTAACGGTTTTTTGAAATTTAAATTTTAATTGTTTTTCTTTAAAAATTTTTAAAGAAAGCAATTCCACAAGTGCTGAGAACTTCAAAAAACGCGTTTCGTAATTTTGTCTCTACTTTTTTTATTCAAAATTTTGAACTTTAATTTCATTTTCAAATTTTCTCCTAATAATTTACATGATTTCCTTTTACAAGGAAAATAAAATAGAATAAGAACTTTGATTTTGTTAAAATTAAATTTAAAGTTTTTGTAAACAACAAAATTCAAAAAATTTTCAACTCTACAAACGCTTTTCAATACCTACAAAAATTTAAACTTTCTGCGTAAGTGACGCTGTTTTCTCCTAAAAATTGTTGTTTTAAGGCTGTAAATCATAAAATAGAAAGTACTAAGTGTCTCTAAATGCTTAAAAACTATTTAAAAAAAAAAACAGTTTTTAGTTTTGACACATTTTGGACCCATTTTGAGAGAGTTTTAACCGATAATTAATGAGAAAAATTAAACAGTAGAGTTTTTTTTTGTAGAAATTTGTCACCCGTTGAATTAGTTGAAATTACTTGACTTTAAAATTTAAGCTTTATCCAAAGAAAGAAGAAAGAAAAAATTCTTTTTAAAAGTAACGAATATTTTAAATTTAAAATCTTTTGCAGTTAACTTCACGCTATTTAAGAAAAGAATTTTAAAAATATTTTAGTAAAAGAAAAGATTAATATGTTAAATATCTTCAAGATTTGAATCCGATTTTCTTCATCAATTTTAAATCACTTAAATTTCTATTTAAGTTTAAAAGTTTAGTCAAAAAATTTTACCTAATTTTCAAAAATTCCCTACCAAAAAAAAACTTTCTTTTCCTCCCTCTCTGTGTTTTTTTTATTCTTTGCCATTTGCTACACTTTAAGTGTATAAAAATATTTCAAGTCTTATCGGAAAGTGTCTCGAAATTGGTTTTTAAAACTTTTTATAACCTCATTCCATTGCCATTGTAGAATGAGAAAAAGAGAAAATAAATTCATTAAGTAGTTTATTTATTATTTCTCTGTTTGTTAGCCATTAACATCTTTTATGTTTGTTGATTAAAATTTCATTTTGCTGCCATGTAGTTTTTTTTTTCATTTTCAACCCTTTATCTTTATATATTTTGGTCTAACTCGCCTCCGAAGAGGGAAATTATAAATATTTATTTTCTCTCCACTGTGAATGAAAATGAATGAAAATTAAAAAAACAAACTAATCCAGTAATTGTAACAGTTAGTGACATTTTAAGAGCGCATTTTTCTCGTGATAGATCAGTATTTTAAAAAGTAAAATTTCTAGTGCTTTAAAATGTTCAAAATTTGTGATTTTATCCCTGGATTTTATCGTGATAAGAAAACTATCGAATTTTCCAAGAGGTTAGATCAAATTTTGATTGTGAAAACAGAGTAACCATTGAAACACAAAAATTTTGTATGAAACCGAAGGGATGGACACTGGGGCAAAGAAAATTATTTTAACCCTTTTTTGTATGAAAATGGAGCAAAAGTTTTGCCCTTTTTTGCCCCAATGTCTATCCCCTCGGATAAAACTAATAAAGAATTTTTGTCACGATATTTCCTTTACCTTCTAAATTACATATCAACTAGTAACAGTTGGTCACAAAATGATATTAAAAATTGACTTCAAACATCAGTTAATTGTTTTTATTGATAATTTGTCAATTAATTTTTAAGTTTTGAAATATTAAGAAAAATTCAATACTAGAAATGACAGATTCAAATCTTGAATTATTAAACAAATTCCGAAGCAACCTCAGATCAATGTTGTTTACTTTTTTCGACAAATTTTTTATAAATTTTCACATTTTCTTTTTCTCACATAAAATTCAAACCTAAAATTTTCTACCCATGTGAAGTTAGCCCATCCCATCTTCAGCCGTAAATGATCTTGATTTATCGACCAAAATGTTGTCGAAAAATTTTATTAGACATTTTGTCAAAATAAAAAGTTTAAAATAAATTGATTATTGACCGTGAGTGAAAATCCATTTAAATCTAAAGTAATTATTAACAGTCATTTCGTCTGATAATTCGGCTGAATTGTGGAAAAATTTCGACAAAAATCATTTTACACAGACATGTTTTAGTCCGCCTTTCATATATGAATTTCCTTAGACAGCGGATTTTACATAGAAAATTTTTACTAAAGTCCGCTGTTGGCGGATAGGAGAAATAGAGACAAAGTGCGAACAAAATTGAATTTTTCTCATATAGAAAAGAAAAATGTGCTAAAAAACTGTATATGAGAAAATGAAGTTAGAAAAGAGTGGAAATGGAAAAAATATATGATTATTGTCTTTTATTTTCATTTTTTATCTGGTTTGTTTTTGGAGTTAAAAAATTATGAAGAAAAAATGGTGTTGTTGCTAATATAAATAAGTAAATATAGAAAAAGGGAAGAAAAGTTGATTGAAATGAAATTTAAAAAAAGTTTTTCAACCCATTAAAATCGTCTTACCTACAGAGATTATTGGATTTTGAATTTGAATTACTTTATTTCGCCTCAACTGGCTGAAAGGCCTTATAGCGGGCTAAATCATACAAATAATCAGAGTCATATAGTGGATCATCGCTAGAGCAGTCAAAGTATCTAAATTTTTGAAGATTTGAAAAATTGCCGTGAACTGGGATTGAATCCGCAGTAAGAACTTTGGTCTTTAAAAGATATTAAATTAATGAATTTTATATTGAAAATTGTCAAAATTAAATCTTTTAATCGATTTAGATTTTAAAATTCATTTATTTAAGCAAATTCTATTTATGTAAAAATAACGGTTGAATTAAATTTGAAATGAAAATAATCTTAGCAAACGGGAAAAAATTTTCTAATCGCAGCGCCCTCAGTGGCGAATTTTGGAAC
>JACWBX010003988.1:22934-84070 GCA_014622435.1 Polypedilum pembai
CACAATTAAATTCCCTTTTGTAAAACAAATAAGTACTGAGTTAACGGAACAAACAATAGAATTGTTTTTCGCTTGAAATAAAGTGATGATGACTTCAAATGATGCTTTTGTGACTTGCTGAAAGATGAATTAAGTTGTTGCAATAAAATTTGTACTCATTTTGTTAATATAATCAAGAAATTATAGAATTTCTATCTTTTAGTTAGTTCTTAGTAGACCCAATCGAATTTTTAACCGTTGAAAAAAATTCAAATCCCTTTTCGAAAAGATTTTAAATTTTCAAAAATTTCGAAATTCGTTTTCGAAAATAATTTTTGAAGTAAAATAAAAATAAATCGAGTTTTAAGCTGAAATGATATGAAATTAAGTCTTTATTAATTTAATAATATCCTCTTTTACATCGAGGATCATTAATAACTAACAAAAAGATGTTCTTTAAGCTTTTTGTTAACAAACTTTTTCAAGTTTGAATAATTTTGAAAAATCTTAGTTTCATGTCGCGAACTTTTTCGAAATTCCCTAACGATCAATTAAAATTACCAGAAGTTAGTCATTCTCTTAAGACGAAGAAATTTCAACACATAAAAGATTAAAATTAAATTTAAAAAAAGTCATTGAACTCTTTAAACAATTCAATTTACCTCACTTGGTTCAATCACGAAAAAAAAGTAAATAAAAGGCACAAGTTAACAGCAGCAGTAACAGAGAAAAAAGAGAATTATGCAATATAACTAAAGTCGAGCACTTTTTTTTGTAGAGGCACATAAATCGAAGTGAGCAGAAAGCGATTATCTGCGTATTAGTAGGTGAACAACAATTTTGCAAGTTGGTTCTCTCTTTTACTCTCACCTTCGTCGTGATTCGTATAGCGCACTGCATGCCTCACTTATTTATTTATCTTTCTCGCACGCTACTCTCTCAATACATGCTGCAGTGAAATGCAATGTTACAATTTTTTATTATTATTATTATTCTGCCAGCTACTTAACATGTAGCGAAATAATACTATACGATTATAGAAAGATAGGATTACGTAGATACATGTTTGTATAAGGAGTGAAGAAAAATATCTCTTACAGAGTTAACTTTGGAAATTCAAAGCTTTTTATATTTTGAAGATGACAAAATTTCTAACCCTCTGGCTCTCGTAAAATGATAAATTATAGCAAAGTATTATAATCGACCACAAATGCCATTCATTTAGTAGTAGAGAAGGCGATTTTTTTCGAGGTGTGTCATTGCTACTATAATAATAGTATCCAAGTCAAAGATAATAAAAGAGAGCAAGCGAGAAAGAAAATCAATGAAATGCAACTTTTTAAATGTTAGATGACAATAAATCCCAATAAATTCATTATTCTTGTTGCATTATTCAGAAATAATCTTAGTCTCTTATATAACTTAAGTAAATAAAACTCCTGCAGTTCATTCATTCACATTAGTTCAATTTATCTTCACCACAGACCACAAAATAAATTTCTTTTCACACATATCGCGAGAGATATATTTACGCACTTGAAAGCAAGTGAGAGAAGGTTATGAGATCAAACATACATGAAATGTGAATTGAATTAAAGTAATTTTTCTGTGCAATTTTATGGTAAATCAAGTGATTTTTTGACTTTCCATCTTTCATCAGTAAATAATTTGCTTTCACTTAACAATGAATCCATTGTCTTCAAAATGCGCGCTGTTAAAACAATTTTAAATTTGTTGTTAATGTTGATTAAACGAGATTTTAATTGAATTTAAGCTAGTGCATGTCAATTTCCTTTTGAGATGAACACTTGATTTATTTAGTAATTATGCTTCGTTGTTGTCGACAAAATGCAGCCATTACAAATTGCTTTTTTGTTGAATTACATGATACTTTTAACTTAAGCTTCCCAGTTGTTAGTAAATAATGGGATTAGATAGGGTTTAATAAAATTTTGTTTGATTTATGAACCGTATTAGTGCGATAATTTATAAGTAATTGAAATAACTATAAATAGTATTTAAAATAAGGAAAGATTACCAGTTTTGACTTAATTTCATTAGATCTGGATTTTATTCAGAAGTTTACAAAACTAATTTCCAGGGGGAATAAAACGTCGCAGAAAAATTTAAAAAATTTCTGCATGCATGCGCATGTAAACAAAGAAATTTATTTTCTTATATCAATGTTCTAAAGAAGTTTTCAATAAATATAGTTATTATTTGCTTAATTAAACGTAGGGTTCGGAATTATGCAGATAAGAAGAAGAAGTATGCGCATAATTTTCTTCTTCTAATTGATTTTTCCATACAAAAATGAATAAGAAGAAGAAAATTATGCGCATACTTCTTCTTCTTATCTGCATAATACCGAACCCTAATTAAACGCTATGAAGAAGTTTCATAAGATAATTTAGTTTAATTAAAGAGATATTTACAAGAAACTAAAATTCTTTTGCATCAATTTCGTTTCGCATCTTTTTGTAGTTTTCTGCATTTCTACGGAGTTATTTTCCCTTGATTTTCGTCAAAAATTTTCAAAGCAAATTTCAAATTTGATTACTAAACTGAAATTGTGTATTAAAAATTATTTAGCTTTAATAATTGATAAAATGTTATTATTTGGTTTCGACTATCGCAATAAGAACAAATGTGAAGTGTTTATTTTTGATTTTAAAGTAAAAAATATTCAAAAGCAAAATTATTTCAAAGAAATGAGACATAAAAAAAACGAAGTTCAAGTAAAACAAATAAATTTGAATTTTATGAACCACTGAAAGAGCGTAACAAATCATAATTTTACACTATTGTGAACAAAATTCTCTTCCGAATTCGATGAACAAATGAGCTTCATGCAATTATCGGTAAAAATAAATAATTGATTCTATTACTACCCATTGACTCGTTCAATGCTTCATTTCAATGATGATGGTCTACATTTCTAATAAAACAAAGTTTGTTTGCTACGATTTCAAAGAAGAAGAAGAAATCGATCGATTGTCAATGAAAACAAAGGAATAAAAGTTTGCTTGTGTTGTTGGTTTTACGATTACGTTAAATACACTTAACTTAATTGATTTTGTTTGTCGAAAATAAAATAAAAATATTAATGAAGAAGAAGAAGAAAATGAATTAATATGAAATCATGGTGGTTTGTGTAAAATCAAATATTTATGAGAGAGAAGAAAAAAAATGGTGCAATACAAAATTCAGCTTAAAGTATAAGTAGAAACAATTGAACGATTGAGACAGCACAATTAATAACAATTATGCATAATTGTGAGCCATTGTAAAATTGTTTTATTGATCACAATATCGAAAGCAGCATTTATGACAAATTATAAGCCGATTATGTTGACATTCGTATTTAATTTCAATTAATTCATGCAAGTTAATGGTCATTCAAGGTGAAAGAGAGTAGCGATTGCTCTATTTCTCATGTGAACTGCAGCAAATAAGAAGAAAAGAAAATTTCAATATCAGCGAGATGCGACAGAATCATTTTCTTGTCAATTTATTCAATGGAAAATTACTTTTGAACGATTCAAATTAAAACCATTGAAAGCGATTGATCGTTTAATAATAATTTCGATCGATTAACCTCGCAAGGAATTTACTCGCTTATTTTCTCCTTTTAATTAATTTTAATCTTCTCATTCATTCATAATTTGTGAGCAGTAGTGTTTTAATTCGTGAGAAAAATTTCAATATTATGATAATTATTTTAGAAATTGTTGAAAGTAAAAGTTGAAAATTGAAATTTCATGCTTAGAATATTAATGCATTTGGCAGTGAATAAACAAAAGGTGCAGTAAACTTACTGATTTTGTTGTTGTTGGTAATGACCGCTGCCTTAAAAGAGAATAAAGATTGGTAAAGCAGGGAAAATTACGCAATGATCAAAGAGGAAAAAAGAGATTAAAAAAACTGCAACAAGAAGTAGGTGAACAACATTTCATATATGAATGTTATGCTGCATGCTCTGCTCTCTTCGTCATGTACAAGTGAAAATCACAAGTGGTTTATGTACAAGCAAATATGAGGCAATAAAGGAAATTACTTGAGCAATATATCAAATTGCTATTGCTAAAGCTTCAATATTATTGATTCAAGCATCATCAGTTGAAATTGATAGCTGAATAATGACTTATATCATCAAATGCAAAAAACTTTCAATGAATATTTGGACATTATATAATCAGCTTATCATTTAACATTTAAAAAGTGCACAAAAATTTCAAATTAATTTTGGCATTAATGATATAATGTTTTGTTAAGTTCAATGACTGCGATAAAGAAGATAAAGTGGAGTCAAAGCCTAGTGAATGTTTAGCTAATTTGAATAATTTCTGTGTCTCTCCTTTTACGCTTACACAATCTAAAAAAATTTACATACGAGATCGAGATTGAATAATAAAATTTTTCTTTATTTCTTTCTTACAGATGAAAAACTTCACCTTGACATTGCTCACATTTTTACTCCTACATTGGAGTACTCTTCATAAAGCATCATGTACAACACTTGAAGTAAATTACAACAGTAATAATGATGATGGTCATCTGCTATTGTCTGAAGATTTATTGAAAGCAAATGCAACTGTTGGTGTTGACAATAATTCAACAGACCATAAATCCTCTGTCTCATCATCGAATGTTAATGAGAAAAAGTTAGTTTTTTTTTATTTCTATTAAAATAAGAAAAATTTCTATTATAAACTCACACACAGCTCATCTAATTTCATTTAGTCATCATCTTTGAGTTCAAGATTTCACTCTCACTTATAAGCTGTGGGAAATTTACATTTATGTTTAAGACAATTGAGTGAAATTATCAGATAAAAAAGTGAAATTAACTTAATCTATAAAAAAATGTTTATAATTCGCATTAGAATAGCTTCATCTGGCTGTAATTTTTTTTTTCTTCATTACTTTTTCAATGACTTTCTTCAATGAAAGTGTCATGACGAATTATGGCATGAATAATAATAACAATTTTTTTTATTTGCTTTCACAATGCTTTTTACCTGTCATGAAGATGTGTAATTTAATAAAAACATGAACTTCCGAATGAAAGCTCATCACATTATTCAAGCAATTCATAATAACTCTCTTTTTTTCTTGAACAGATCACAAAGGGACCAAAGAACGCTTTATAGAAAAGCTGGTGGCCATTTAAGAAGTGAAGTCTCATCAACAACGACAACAACAGAAAGTCCGACAACAATTTTAAATCAATTAGCTGTCGAGTCATCATCAATAGCGTCACGCGAAGTCATTTATCCAGTCAATTCGAGCAAGCTAAAGAGTCACAAGAGTTATTTTCGAAGAAAAACAAAAACACCATTGTCACAAAATACCACATTGAAGAGTAATCGTGATGTTAGCGCGAGTGGCAGTAGTAGCAGCAATAAAGTCATTAATGTCAAAATACTAGATAGTTCAAGTTCCAAAGAGACAAATGATGATGAAAATAATTTGGATTATGGACTAATGACATTAAGTGCTGCTGGTGAAGGCAATAAAAATGACGATGATGAATCAAAAGGAAAGAAAGATGAAAGTAAGAAAACGCTTTCAGATCAAATAGCTGAAGGCAAATACGGGTTGATTGAGAAAGAACTTTTTACAAAACGACCAAAAGCACCTGGAATTATTTCATACAAAACTAATCTAGAAACGCCAGATGATAATGAAAAAACTTTAGGTGGATTAAGCAAGGATGAAATTTGGTTAGCTGAAGATCATTTGCTTGTGCTAAAAGGTGGTATAACAAATGATAAAAAGAAAAATCAAAATGAAGAAGATTGGTCACCAATTGATGATTATGAAGCGCCAAAAAGACCAGTCAAAATTCCACTCAATCCAAAAGTTCCGCCTCCCTTTCCAATACAGCTCACAGAAAATGGACCGTTACAGTTTATCGGACATAATCAATTTTCGCTATTTAATCCGTACACAAATGAAACAGGCTTATTTGCAAATGTTGATGGTCACATCAAGGCCAACTTCGATAAGACCAACTATCACAACGAGAAAGATTTTATTGCCGGGCTTAGAAAGACAAAGAATTTTACGAAAGATGAAGTTCATGAAGTAATTCCACCACCACCATGGCTCTTTCAAAATAATTATAAAGACACAGATTTGCTCAAACATTTTCCATTTAATTTGCCTCTGCCTGATCAAGGATCAAATCGTACTGATGATTTTGATGAAGACGATCCATCACTTTTTTATCCGCCACCTTATAGTTTTGTCTATAAAACAAATTATACGAATTTAGCACCAGTTGGTCCTCTAGTTCCCGGCATTATTTTGCCTCCTCCGCCAGATTTCTTTAGTGTTTATAATCCAGAAGAAGAAAAGACACCAATAAAAACTCCACTTGATGCATACAAGAGAATTAAGGAAATTCAGCTTAAAAATCGACTTACAGCAAGCACTTCAAGCACTACAACTCCAATTCCAACACGATCAACGACATTCTCTTCAGCATATATCCGCGATTTTACGCGCAAAACAAAACCGCCAACGACGACGACAAAGACGTCAAGTTTGTCAACAATCAAACAATTTTACGAATCAAAAACTACGACATTGCGACCAACAACAACCACAACTCAGCCTACTACAATTTCATACTCGAGCACGCCGAAAGAGCTGCTGAACTATAAAACTCATCATAATTTCGACACGACCACGCTTCGATTGCATCCAATCTACGTGCCGTCAAGTGTCACTACGAAACTTTATTCGACTATTTCTACAACAACTCCATTGCCTCAAATTCAGCAACAACAACAGCATGTCAAGCAATATCAAAAAGATTATGGAACGCAAGCTCATCCAATTTACTTTGAATACTTTGATGCTCGCACAGCAAATCCTCTGCCACCTATCAATCATCCATTTGTAGGTCCAGAGTATGAGACGAGTTATATAAATAATCAGCAGCAGCTGTCTACAAGTACGAGTAGCACACAAGCACCGCCTCAAATCATTTACAGTCAGCAGCCAACGAAAGTTCATAAAAAACCAAAAAGTTTTTATCCTCCGCAATTTATTTCGACTACGATTTCACCTGCTAATGTTGATGCTAAATTTTTATTTGTTACACCTAAACCAGAAGTTTTTGGATCAATTCTTGCTCCACAATCATATCCAGTGTCAACTAATTCACCAATTTCATATAATACAGCAATTCCAATTCAGAAACCATTGGTTCTTAAGCCAGTTGGTAAATTTGAAGATGAAATAGCTGCAATTAAGCAAACATTGAATTATTATGGCAGTGGCAGCAGTAGTAAGCATACACATAAGCCAGCAAAGGTGAAAGCAGTCTATGAGTTTTCATTTGAAGCATCAAAGCTTAAAAATCAACAGCAGCAGCAACAACAAGAAGATTTCAAGCCAATGTTATCATATGATCAGAAAAATGCTCATATAAGTGAACTTATTAAAACAAATAGCTACTTCCCAACATCAACAGAGCCAACAATGAAATATTATCGCACAAAACAGTCAGCTACATTGCCTCCCAAGAAAATTATTCATCCTCCTCATATTGACACAAATATGGCACCACCATCAATGGCATATGGTCAGAAATTGCGACAACAGAATCTAAATTACTATGTTAGACCGCTAGCATATAAAGAAATTGTGACATCACCACATCAGCAACAGCAGCAGTCACAGAAAATTATCATTTATCCATCACACGATATTCAATCCTCGCAATCTTCTGTTGATCAAAATAGCTATCGAGTCAATAGTAAGAACATTAAATATCGTAATCAGCAGCAGCAGCAGTATTATGGACCTGCAAGTGAAGTTGCAAGTTTATTAAATGACACTTTAGTCAATTATAAACAGCCACAACGACCAATTAATCCATTTAGTGAATTTATCGATGTTTCAAGATTTCCACAACAAAATAGTCCACCTACTGGTCATGTGAGACCTGTGCAGCCACAAAATAATCCTCCTTATCATATTTATCCTCAACAACAGCCTCAACATTTTCCTCAGCAACCAATTTATCCTAATCCATTTCAACATAGACCTCAATTTTCTCCTCATCAACAACAACAGCAACATTATCAACATCCATCATTAGATGTTGTAAAGTTTGAATATCCATTAATTCCTCAAATTAATCCCGAGAGTGTACATATAACATTCTATAATCGACCTATGGAGAAATCTGATGGCAAAAAATGAGATTGTTGAGTAAAGTTGAGAGAAATTTTTGAGACTTTTGGTTGTGATAAGTAGAATCATTTGAGAATTAATTTTTTATTCGACTAACAAGAAATGAAGCATTTTTCATTAGTCCTTAATATTGTTGTGCGCTTAAGTTGAGAAAGAGATAAAATCAAGATGAAGACATTATGATAGATTTGCAACTTCTTAATCTAAACTGTTTTACATTCAGAGTTGTTACATAGACGATCTACGTTTTTATTTTCGTTTATGTTTACATAACAAAATGTAAACAAACAAAACTTGCGAATTTTCTTTCGCGTCAAATCCTTTTAATGTCATCGTTTTATATTCTTATTCTATCCCAGTTAACAATATTAAACTATCATCAAACAAATAAAGCATTAAGTTCAATTTGAGACGATTTTATTAAAAAGATTTGATGCAAAAGAAAATTTACAAATTTTCAAGGCATGAGCACTCTTTATGTTTACTATGATTATTTTTGTTTAAATTTTTGATTTATGTTAAAATCTCAAATTCTAAAGATAAATCTTCACAAAGAGAGACTAATCCTTAGTTCTTATTAGTAAAGAAATGTAAATTCTACTAAAATTTCAGCCTAAAAAAAGCTGTTTTCATAAAATTTGAAATCAACAAAAATCAAAAGAATTTTCAAGCCTTGCATATTTCGTTTGTTTACATTTTGTAATGTTAACATAGTCATAGACGTCTATGAATAACAATTCTGATTAAATTAATTAGATTGAAATCTTATTGAGAGTATGCTTGCCCCGTTATGAGAGACACAAACATTTAATTCCTTTTTATTTAGCCATTTTAATTGATATATGTATTTTAAAGACTACACAATGATGTCATATCAAACACAAAACAATCTTTTTATTATTTTTGAGCTTTTTTTTTAATATCAAACAATTAGAAATTCTCGCTGTAAATTTGCACAAAAATACACACATATGAGAGAAATAACAATATTAGCTTGTAATAATTATTAGAGATTGTTAAGTATTTATGAATCGATAATTTTAAGTGAATAATCTGCTACAATTTTTTTTAAACTTTTTCTTTCTTGTTATGATGTGATAATTTTCAAAATGAGAAATTGAATATTGAGTGGATGCATTGAATGTGAATAAAAATTAAAAATGTTTTAATAAAATGAAATTATTTCACACACATAAATGATGTTTTTTAAAAATTGAAATTTATTTTGTCTTTTCTTTCACTCTAGTTGGAATTTCTAATGGAATCATTGCTTACGCCAACTTTTACTTATTTTCAACTTGTGTCATTAGGAATTCTATCGTGTAACATGAGAAGTTTTAAGTTGTGTTATTCAAGAAAAGCCTCAAAGCTTGCAATAATAATTAACAATACGATTGCGTAGCTGAAGCTGTTATCACAATTAAATCATTTTACACATATTTCACTCTTGCATTCCGTTAATGCTTGGACAAGTGGAGATTGTTAGTTAAAAAAATCTGTAATTATCAAAAGTAATTAGAGATGTTGTAGTCGTAGCTAATAACCAATAGATGATTGCTGATTTCAGTAGAAGCAATAGATAATCTTGAGAGAGGAATATTACGTTGCAGTAGAAATAGCTGAACATTTTTCTTTTCTTCACATAAATAGGAAGAAAGCAAAGCAATAAAATGAAACAAGACACAAAATTGCTTGTATCTAATGCTTACGAGAAATTTTAAATTGCACTATGGAAAATTTTTCACTCTTTCTATAGACAGCTGCTAATGATAATGAAAATTTTTATTTCTAATGAATGTTATTGCTTTTACTTTTTTTCAATTTGATATGTAACCGAATTTTTTGAAAATTTGAATTTTAACGATTAATTTGAAATTTAAAAATGTGATCAAGGGAAAGAAAATTTGACGAAAAACGAAATTAACGAGAAAAAGGATGAAAATTAACGAAAGAAAAAGATATTCAGTTTTCTCTACAATTTCAGCATTTTAGATCTTATGAGGTATTCAGAATAAATCTTTAGCGATATACTAAAGTAAACTCAGTAGTATAAAAGATTAGAAATTTGCCTAGATTCAATTTGCTCAACAAATTTGTTTAACGACTTTGTTTACAAACATTGACGAAAATAGTGAAAATTAAACGAATTTTTAAAATCTTTCGTTAAAATTATTTTCTTCTTGGAATTTTCGCAAAATAAAGAAGTCTTCGAGAAGTTCTTCTTAATTTTTTGATTTTAAAAAATTAAATGGAGCCACGTGATTTAGATATAGATAAAAGATATGATTATATTTGTGATACTGTTCATAATATTATTGATAACGCGTTTCAAAGAAGAGCATTATTTAGTAGAAATTTAAAGTAATGAAAAAAGTTTTTGTGATGAGTTTCAAGATTTTTAAAAAATATTCTTTTTCAGTAAATATTTAATAATTCAAAATTATCCATATATATCAGATAAAATACCTTCATTTATCTATTTAAAATCAGGTTACGTGAGCCTTCCAGAAGAGGTAATAACTTTAAAATGTTAAAATAATTTATTCAAAATTTTCTATTTACAGGAAAGTGATGACGAATTTGATTATGATCATAACAAAACTTTTGTAGTTAATTTATTTCAACAATCAATGGATATTGTAAAAATAAAGAATGATGAAGAGATGATGACTATCTGCAAAGCATTCTGGAATAATAAATTATTGCAGTTGACATTAAATTTTGATGAAATTATTGAATTTTATCATGATATAAATCAACAGCTGAAAAAAATTGATATTATGATTAAAATAGATAACAATAACAATTCAGATTTATGTTCAGTAGACTGCTTTAAATCAAATATCAAAACTTTCGATAAATTCATATACACTGTGTCTGACGAATACAGAATAAGAGATGCAATGATAGCGACTTGTAGTTATAATTACTGCAAAATAACAAAACTCGTTGATTCATTGACTTGTAGTCAAGTATTTAGAATAATTCAACAAAAAAATATTGAGATTTATGGGACTAATATAAAACCATACGTTGATAAAAGAACTATGTTACAGAAATTACTGTTCTATACAAAACGAAACGGAGATAACAAAGTGCTTACAAGTAATTTAGAAATTTATCAACCATGCAATCATACAGGATCATGTAATACAATTTGTCCATGCTATAATGGAAAGAATTTTTGTGAAAAATATTGCGGATGTGATCAAAGTTGCTTAAATAAATTTGATGGTTGTTCATGTACTGCCAAATGTCAAACTAATGCTTGTCCTTGTTTTGTTGGAAATCGAGAATGTGATCCTATTGCATGCAAAAAGCATAGTAGCAAGAAATGTTCCTGTAAAAATATGGTTCTGCAATCAGGCACTGCAAAGAAATTAGAAGTCAAGATGTCATCTATAGATGGAATTGGATTAGGAACATTTGCAACTGAATCAATTAACAGTGGTGAATTTATCATTGAATACACTGGAGAATTGATCACACATGAAGAAGGAGAAAGAAGAGCTGAATATTATAGCAAAATTAAAAGCATTTATCTTTTTTCTCTCTGCAAGGGTTACGATATTGACGCATTTAAATTTGGGAATGAAAGTAGATTTATAAATCATTCAAGTAAACCGAATTGTCAAGTTAGATGCTTAATAGTTCACGGTGTTAAAAGAATTGCATTTTTCGCAATTAAAGATATTAAAAAAGGTGACGAATTATTTTTCAAATATGCATTTAATAAGGAGCATGAAAAATTATATTTTAAATGATAAGACTTTAATTTAATTGATTTTAATTGTCATAAAATTGAAAATGTTTTACAATATGGATGTTATAAAAGTGAATTAAAATTTGTAAACAAAATTGCATTTTTTTATTTACTGGAATTACGGTCTGTTGAATTTATAACTGCATCTGCACGATCGACATTATAAAGAGGAAGAAGAGAACTTCAATGAAGAAGAGCAATGTCAAGGTTATTAAAGTAGTTATGTACTTGTAAAAAAATGTTGAGTTTTATGCAAGTGCTGTACCTTTTTCATGTTGAAATTTAAATTAAACCCACAATAAATTTGTCACAGTGTTGTTATCGTAGATGTCTACATAGATTAGCGTGTAGATTTTGACTACTTAGACGAATTTGTAAACCGTAGACAATTTTCTTTATAGACAAAGATTGTAGATGCAGACATCTACGATAACAACACTGAATTGTCTTACATAATATCAAGTTTATTTAAATTAGGCACATTCACAATTTTTCCTCCTTTCTTTCATGCTTTCGTTGCTAATTTGCAAAAAAATAGCAAGGAGATATAACAAAATGTTTTTTTGTCATTTACTCTTTCTCTTTTTAAATCTTTAAAAAAATCTTATGTGCGCATATTACATCATTTAATACTCGATCGATCGCAAGATTGATTTAGATTCACATGTAAACTATTCGACAATATTAAATGTGACAAATATTAACTTTTAAAGTGAGTTTATGTCACAAGCGAGAGTGAAAGAGTGAGAAAAAGTTATGATCATAAAATATACAATAGAATTGCGACAATGTGCCATATCAAAATTTCAACTCACAATAATAACCATTTAGCATTTGCTTTCGATAATACAATAATAAAATAATAACAATATCGTTAGTAGCGCTAAATCATTGAATCACTGAATTGGATTAAAAGTTTTCATCATCATCATAATGTATGTAGCTATCTATTTTATGCTATTATGTAATGTGCTCACAATTTATATTTCTCTTTTTTTCTTTCTCTCTCTACCTTTTTTGTTTTCTTTTCTTATATATTCCTATATGGATTTTTTTTCTCTCTTTCTTTTGATCAATTCCAAAAATATCGGCTAATGATATGTTTTATTTAAATTGGGCTCTCTTTCTGAAATTGATATTGATATATTAAATCATGGGGCATGGCGAAAAAAAAAAATTTAACTTGAAAGTGAATGAGTGAGTAATAAAGGAGGCGTTTAATTGAAATTAAAATGAGTAAGCATGATGAGAAGAATAATGAAATTTTTATGGCATTAAGTGATGAAAAGAGTATGAGCAAAAAACACACTCTTGAGTTGTGATCTAGTTTCTTTGATGAAAATTATTGGGCATGTACATTAATATGTCCAATTAATTATGAATGTAATGGATATATAATGATCAGTAGTCACTCAAGTTAACTTTCAATTTTAAAATTTTTTTTTCCTATTAGCAAAATTTACAGAATTGTTGAAATCTTTAATTGTTAGTTATCAAAAATAACTGTCATTTGATATTTGAATTATATTATTAAAAATACACAGGGGGAAACAACTTTAACGAAAAATGCAAACAAATTAAAGAAATTTAAAGATCTGAAAAATGAAAAGAAGCGAGAATTGACGAAAAGAAGCAAAACTCGAATGATGCAAAAATCTTCTTTTAAAATTTCTAAATTCCTTTTGTTTGTAAAGCCAAACGTCCCATTTCACCAAAAATATCAATTACAGATAATACTGAAACGTTTGCACTACTGTAGAAACATAGAATTCAGCTTCAAAAAATTTTACATCGAAAATTTTGTTTGTAAACAAATGACGAAAAATATCGAAAATAAAGTTCTTTCGTCAAAAAATCTTTCTTTTAACGAAAGTTTTTGAATATTCGGTTATTTTTATCCAGAATTGTTCTACACAATTATTTATCAAACTCTCATAAGGAAAAGACATGAAATAAATTTGTCTAGTTATTTAACTACTTAAAAATATTTCAATAGCTTTATATTCACAACACTAATTGCTTTGTTCTTTTCCTCATTTCTCTCTTTTATGTGCATTCAACAAACCATAAATCCACTCAAATACCAAATAAAAGCAAACATTTTTCTGCTAATTACAATGTAGAACCACAAAAAATTGCTTGACAGATTCTATAGAATTTATGCCAATTTTAGCAAGACAAAGCGAGAAAGAGTAGTAGCAAACCGCATAATTTTTAAATATTTAATAGCAGAATAAAAACATCTAAATATGGCGAAAATGATGTATATGGCACGAAAGTTGATTAATCATTGCTAAAAAAATAAATAAGAGCGGATATCATGCTACAAAAGAGAGTAAAGCAGGTTCAAAATGTGAATTAATTTACAAATGACATTAAACTTATGTAGTGGAATAAATCACATTTAGCCACTTACATGAGATTTATTAATGCAAAAAGCTAGCTTTTTTTTCGAATTATGTCAGTCCACTAAATGTCTACAATTTTGGCTTGTCGATCAATTTCAAAATGCGAAATGATACAGATACGATATGATACAAATTTAATAGCCATTCTAAAAGATTGTGATTGATTGAATGAAAGCAAGAAAAGAGCTCATATGAATTTTCAAAGTCGCTAACTTGAGCCATGAAATGTTGAATTGAATGAGACAAAAAAATAAAAGAGCACGGAATTTCATTGCAAATAATTAAAAATATCTTACGAGAGAATTTTAATTTTAATTTATGGAAGCTTGCAATAATTTCTGCGGAATGAAGAAGTCAATGTTGCATCATATCGATGATGATAAATTAAAATTCACTTCAGGGTGCATTACATTGACAGCAGTAATGCACAATATTTGTATAACTTACTGCATCTCATCGACACGAAATGAATTGATAATTTTTCTAAATAAGCCAATTGTGAAATCAAAAATTAAATCCGCAAATAAAAAATGAAAGTGAATCGAAAAAAAAGTGCAAAAAATTTCACAAAAATACATAGATGATAATATACAGCAGCGTGAGTTTAAAATGTCCATCAATCATGACATCTTCCTTCCTCTTTTTGTTCAGTTTCACTTTTTTTTATTTTTTTCGCTGATCGCAATTGTCAATCGTAAAAAAAAACTGTAAGTACATAAACTTTATATTTCGTCATTTAAAATCGAAAGTTTTCAAAGCTTATGCTCTACAATAATAATATTATTTCCATACTCATTTACTAAATGCCGATGGCCATTCAATTATTGTTTGCAAGAAGCGAATAAAAAATTTTTATATGCTCATAAGCATCCGTTTAAATTTGTAAACGGCGGGCGGTTGAAGTGAGAGAGAGAAAGAAAGAAAGAAAGAAAGAAATGTATTGGTGAATTTCATCAAGATTTGAGTGACTTTAAATGTACATTGTATGCATGAGGTGCAGTTAATTTAAATGCTTACATGTTAAGCATTTATTCTCGTTGTATTACGTAAAATTGATGAAGGAAAAGCGAGAAAGAAAACAAATTGGAGTAGAATTTATATATTATATCGACCGCTATTGACGTCAACTTGATATGAATAAAATAAACTTGTTATAGATTTAATATATTCAACTTCTTTCACCTCTGTCTCTACTTCTGTTGACTTTTATTTGTCTCATTTAACTTAGAAAAGTTTTCCTAAACTAGTTTAACAAGTTAAAGTGTTTCAGAACATTTTAATTCAACACATATTTCACGCAAATTAATGAAATGAAACTTCCTACTATCACTTTGTGTTAAAATCCTGAAATCGGTTTACGTTTTATTTTAATTAAAAAGTTAATTCTGTACAGTTTATAGCTTTGAAATAGGGTAAAAAACCTAACTTTAATCTATTTATATTCACTATATAAACGCATATATTGTATAAAATATGATTAGTTTTGCTTTTATATACTATTTTATCTAAAATCCGATGTACTTTAACAAGTATTTATTCAAATATTTCCATTTTCTTTTTTACAAAAAATTTTTAAAAATTTTGACCAATTTTATTTTCGCTATTTTCATTTGAATAACGAATGATTGCCCAGGAGAATTGCCCAATCCTGAGAATATTTGTTGTTTTCTGTACTTAGAAATAAAGAAATAAGCCAGAAACGATACAAAACTAGCTGAAACTTTTTCAAAATTTTGTTTAAAAAAAAAGGTGTGAAAATCTCATTTGAAATAATAATTTCAACGGTCAAAATCTCGAGTGATACCGAGGGGGTGACAGCTTTTACGAAAGAAAAATTTTACGAAAAGATTTCGAAATATTACGAAGGTTTTCGAAAGATTACGAAATTTACTAAGGATTACGAAAGATTTTGAGAGATTACGAAAAGTTCGAAAGATTTCGAAGATTACGAGAGATTATGAAAGATTTCAATTCAAAATGTAAACAAAAACAAAAATTTAGAAATTTATTTTTCCAAAATTTCACTATTTGCTTAACGATTCTTATCGAAATCAGCACAAATCGAATAAATAAGCATTTGAAAATGCATTTGTCATTGTTACAGATTGAAATAAAAGAAAATTTTTTAATGATTTTTTAGAAGAATAGAAAATGCGCAATCAAAATTAAAAATGTGATGCAAATTTCATAACTTTTTAAAAATAACCGAAACTATTTCTGTTTGTCAGTAAAAATATCCGAAAAAAGCTGGAAGTTTTGGTTTGAATTTACGAAAGTTTACGAAGGATTACGAAATTTAAAATTCTTTCGTAAAAGCTGTCACCCTCTCGAGTGATACAAACAGAGTTTTATTTTTAAAAAAATCTGAATCCTAAAATGTGGGGTAAATGTAGAAAATATTTTTCACATTTTTTGATAGTTTTTTCGTGTGTTTTATTTGCTATCAATTTTTATTTCTTTTTTGTGTCAAATCAACTAATTAAATAGAAATAAGAGTTTTAATTACTACTTAACATTATGGAGAAGTTAAATGATTACATATTGATCAATATCTTTGAATATCTTGATTGTAAATCACTTATCCAAGCTACAACAGTTTGCAAGAAGTAAGTTTTACTTTTTATAACGCTAAAAATACTTAAAATTCGTTTATTTATAGATGGAACAATATCATTGGCCATTCATCAAAAGTTTCAAAGGATTTACGATTAGTTGTGACTAATAATTCATATAATGAGCAAATTCAAACAAATTCTATTAAACGCCAATATCAAAAACTTTTAATCACTTACGATAAAACAGAACGATATTCATTGCGGAACAAGAGACCAAGATATTCCGATGAGCCAAACTATTTTAATCAAGATATCTCAAAACTTTTTTGTAATCAGAACAATTTCCGAGAATTAACATTACATGGAGTAAAATTAAGTGCATCTAAATTCGTACGAATCATAACTGGATTAAATTTTCTCGATAATTTAGAAATCAATAACTCGCATTTGACATGTAGATTGGAAAAATTCACACCAGTTAATATGTCTCTTAAGAAGTTCAAAATACATCAAAGTGAATTTGAATATTTGAAGTATATAGGAGAAACATCGATGAAAGAATGCGATTTTTCAAAAAATCAAGGTGAATTATCATGTTTCTTAGAATTTTTACAACGACAAAAATTTATTGAAGTTTTGACTGTTGCTGGTTATTCTGAATTGGAAGTAATAGCAAATAATATTGAAAATTGTAAATTTAAACTTCAAAAGCTTTATTCTCCTGCAAAGTTTTATGGCAATGAATTTTTTTTGGAAAAAATCATTTCATTTAATGCTGAAACGCTTCAAAATTTGGATTTTAAGTTCGTATTTTCTGCATCACTACTCGACATCATCTTTCGCAAAATGAAATTGGAATCCTTAAAATTTTTTAATTACTCGTTATCTTTTGGAAGACAATCAACGGATATGTTGAATTATATTCCTGAAAATGTATGTTTGAAGAAGCTGATTTTTGAACGATTCCCGTTTGACACACCGTTTGAAACCGTTTTATCAGTTTTACAAATTTACACAAACATTCAAACATTGCATATCGAGTCCTTTGATGGTATTGATACACAATTACAACAGATTTTAAATTGTCTAACAAACATAAAATGTCTTGTTATTGAAAGAGTTTGGACATTTGAATTATCAATGAATAGTGAATCTTTGAATGAACTCAAAATTGGTCGGGAAGTTAGATTGGTAAGACCAGTTTTAAAAACTTTTTTAAATGTTCCAAATCTGCAGAAATTTATACTTTTGGAATCTTCTTTGCATTCACAAAAACACATGATAAAATGCAATTTACCTAAACTACAAAGTTTTGAAATCTCAACACCAAATTTGAAAATCTCGAATGAATTCATAAAAGACCTCAAAGATAATTGTCCATTGCTACAGGAACTAAAGATAAGACGAAGACCATTATCTGAAGCATTTTTTGATAAATTAAAGGATGAAAAGTTCAGAGTTTATAATTATGACAATGATTTTTTTACAAGAACATCTGCGAATACCGAAATTTGTTTTTTATAATTCAATCAAATTTAACTATTGTCGTCAGAGAAGTATAAAAACAGTTAATGTAATAAAATGAAAATTGACTTACAAATACAAGCTACCAAAATTGATATTTATAATGGCTTCAACTTCTTTATTCAACATTTAGATCGAATTTCTGCTGTTTCCTATTTTCGCAAAAAATAGTCTTTTAGCCATTTGTCCGAGTGAACATTCGCATAAAATCATCCTAAATATATAATAATTTGTTTTTCGTTAATTAAAATGATCATAAAAATTCATTTCTTAATTTTGTCTTTTCTCCTTCTCCTCTTCTACTTTACAATAATGTCATAAAAAATTCAATTTTGTAACAAATCGATGTGAAATTTATGAGCATGAGAGAGAGAAAAGTTGTATAAAAATTAACCAGCACATTTCCTTAATTTATAAACTACAATAAAATTCTATAAACAAGCAATAAAATCAAAGAATTGAGAGTATTGAATCCAAGCATGAGCATGTTTATCATGGAAAAATTTAAATTTACAGTTTCAACTCATTGTGAAATGATCTTTACTTCTCCACATTATTATAAATTGATTGTAGGTTTTTTATTATTATAGGTAACGTTGATCAACAGCCAGCTTTATAGAAAAATACCTACAATTAATAAAATCACAATTTCGTGAGCAGTGTTGCTCTCTATGTCATAGCATGAAAAAAACTGTTGTTAATGCTTTATATTGAAAGCAATGTGCTAGCAATAAATAATTAAATTATAATTTTTGTGTGTACTTTGCATAACTAGTCGAGAGTTTTCATGATTTATGAAATCACCATGAGGGGGCTAACTAAAATGTAAATAAAAGATTTCTCGATAAGCTTTCATGATTCATAGACATTTCACATGCTATTACCAAGTTAAGATTGACCATTATTAAAGACATAAAACATTTTTTTTCTCCATCGACTGAAAAACTCTTTGATGTATTGTCATGTTAACGTTACAGCTACTGCCGCAACTTTTGCTCTAAAATACACATGTCAAGGTCAAATAAGTTCACATTTTCTTCTACCAATTTTTTATTTCTGTTGTTCTTTCATCTGTTGACTGCTCACGCTTTGCTATTAAAACTAGAGGAATTTAATGGTTTTTTCGATGATCGTGAAAGCTATTTGTGTATTGAACTTGGAAAAAAAAATTATTTCACATCATAGCAAAGAACAAGAGGAGAGCCGGTAGTTAAAAATGTAACTGAATCACCATTAAAAATCAATTATTACGACCTGAAAGTCATACCAAAAAAAATCTAATAAATCATTTAAAAAAGATTGAGTCTGTTTTAATTAATTTCATGCACAAGCGACTCAATAAAAAAATTCAATTTAAGAATGAACAACTATAAATCATCAGCTATGTGATACACATGCGTCAAATAGGTAATAAGAAATTCATTAACAGGAACTAGTACAGAATTCATTAGCTCTCTTGCTGCTCTATAGGTTGTAGCAATGAAACAGAAGACAATGCAATTTTTTATGAGAAAAAAACTTCATACATAAAAATGAGTTCGAAATCTTGCGTTTTTATGTTTCTTCGACTCAAGCAAGATCAAATGTGAGTGAAAGAGCATCAAAATAATTCACAATGGAGCCTATTGTTAACAGATATAAATTCAGATTTGTGCAATTTCAACTTGACATCGAAACTAAATTAATTGTATAAATAAAAATAAGGGCTTTTGTGCGCAGACAGTATGAGATTTGTGCAAACAAAAATTACTTTGTGAAATCAACAAGTTGTCTTTTTAGATATAATTTTAATTATCTTAACTAAAAAGCTCCCAATTTCTCATTTTTAAGTAGAAAAGAGATGAAAATTAATTTATTATGCCCTCATTTCCATCATCAGTATCGTCTTTGAAAGCAGAAGAATTGTTGGAAGTGCCTTTTGTTACTTTATTTTATATTTTTCTTTTCTAATGAGATCTGTGCGATTAATGAAATCTGAAAGTAGAGATGAGAAAGAGAAAAAATAAACTTTCTTTTGCCATTATGCTGCAGTAGCACATTTTATCACATCTTCATTAAAGATAAATCTAATTAGAAAAGAGCGGAATATAATTTGCGAAATTAATTAAGAGGCATTTGAATAATTGATCAGTATTGTCAGAGTTGTTAAACTATTTGTCCGTAGCTAGTAGTCAAAATTTATTGTAGCCAAAACGCTACTGTAGGTAAAAGCTACTTTTCAAAAAGACTACATTAACCAAAATCTACTGTCGAAAGCAATCAAAAGCTGCAAAGTAGCTTCAACTTTTACAACTCTGCAGTATGTTGTCTCTCTCTTACTTGATTTAGTTAAATTCATGTATGCTTGGAAAGTTCATTCGTAATTATTCTTGCGATTTCAATGATCATGTGAATTGGATCAACCTTGAATTACATGCGTTTAGATTGCAGAATTTAGACATTTCTGTCTGGCATAATATGCTGACACACCTTTATTAGTTTAATAAATCAATAAACATTTAAATTCCTTTAAAAAATTATTCAAGTAATTTTAATTAAAATGTTTGTCAAAATAATTTCAGATTTTTGACAAATAAAAATTAATTTAGAAATTCTTCAATCTTTATTTTGCTTTAAATATGAAATTTTGCCAAATTAAATTTCAAGACCAATTAGTGTTAAATTGGTCAGAGGTTTTGTTAAGCTAAATTCGTTAGAATTTCTTAATTCTCAAGATTCGAATCTTGGCGACGACAGCTCCTCATATCAATTCTATGGTGGCATCTCCTATGAGTGAAACTTTAATTAGAAAATTGTCTTATCACATTGCTATGTGTATAATCATGGTGATAATTATAACGACACTGGGAGATCATTGTTGTTCTGCTATAGAGTTGATTTTTGCTGAATTTTTTTTTCCAGAACTGAAGTCGGCATAAGTCAATGATTTATAAAGAATTTAATAATTTTCATTACTCAAATAAATTTACTCAAGGTTTACCAACAAATTTTTAAGTCGAGTAAATTTATTCGACGAGTTACTTTGCTCATCTAACAAAATGTAATTTTAATTTGTGAAATACACAGAAAAAGAGACTCATTGACATTTCAATCATGAACTCTAAACACTAAGCCATCGGCTGACATCTCAAAACCTGACAGATTGCCAACATAAATTCTTATCTGCTCAAGCTATCGTTGCTGAAAGGAATTTCTTCGTATATCATACACCTCCCCTCAACGAAAAGTTTTTTAATTTTGGATACAAAATTACGCTGACATTCGATTAACAACCAAATTGAGAATTACTTATGCGCGCATGTTAAGACTTGACTGCCACTTGATAAGCAACAATCCGAGAATAATATACTAGCTTGGTTAAACAGTAAGAGTAAAGATTTGAATTTGAAAATTTTATTTAACCATTAAGAGTTGGTACTCTGCGCCCATAACTAGTCAGATGAGCAGAAAAAGAGACAATTTTGATATGACTAGTCGGTGCGGGAATCGAATCCGCGTCTCCTGATTAATGGTCAGATGCTTTTAGCACTAAGCTATTGACGAACACCTGAAAGTCTGGCAGATTGCCAACATAAATTCTTATTTGCTCTAGTTATCGTTTTATGACAAGATTTTCTTCGTATATAATCAAGAAATTTTCATTTGTGCTTTAAATCAAAATATTTGATGAGTAAAAATTAATAAATTAATTTCTCTATAAAAAATGTCAGATGATGTACTGAATGTTGTTTATTGCACAATTTATAACTTTGAACCTTTCAAACAAATTAAGTGCTTTTTTAAAAGGTTGATTGTCGTTTTAAAATGTGTACGATTGATATTACCTGCTGCTCTATTTTCTCTCTTATATTCCTTTTATGAATGTTCAAACCACGCGATTGAATTGTTTGTTACAACACTGGTCAATTTATTTAATATTAAAAAGAAACCATAAAATTTTTTATATTGTTTTTGGTCAAGTTTAATGACTTTATTTGATTTTTATTTTGGTTTTTACACAAAAAGGAATTTCTTTTTATAAAATAAGCATAGTAAAACGTATAACTTTTTTTTTATGCAAATGAAAAACATTTTCATTATTTATGTACGTATAGAAAAATTTGAAAATTCATTTTAAATGCTTAAAAATGTTTATTTGGAAATTTTAAATATGAATAAATGTTTTTGATGATGCAGTCGAAAAATTTCCTTCTACTTCTTCTTTTTTATTTATTTGAGAATGAAAAAAACATTTTTCACAAAAATTTGCATTTCTAAAAAAATTACACAAATAACAATTCTTTTAGTTGTTTTATAAAAACCTTTGATTGACTTTTTTTTATATCAAATATGCCTCTTAGTTTCTTCTTTGATGTTTATTACCACCACTGGGTTTAAATGGCATCGATTGCTGCTGCTGCTGCGGCGGCTGATAACTATGTTGTTGTTGAGGCGTTGTTGTGATGCGATATGAACCCATTTGAGGAGGTTGAACAAAATTCGTTATAGGCTGTGGTGGTGTTGGACAGCTCGGCATAATCGACAGTGGCACACAATCATTCTTGCGAACTTCCTCAGCATTACCATAATCAGTGAATAGAACAACATATGTTGATTCACTTATACCTGTTATTTTTGCATTATAGAACTAAATTGTAAAAGAAGTAAAATTAAAGCACAAATTCATGAACAATTTATAAAAATTAAATTTTACCTTCCCATCTTCCCAGTATTTTGCCAAACATAAATCACCAACTTTTAATTGTGGAATACCTGCTGGAGCAGCTGTAGTTGCTGTAACTTGAATCGATGGTGCTTGAACACTTTGCATAATAATTGGTGTCTGATAGGTTATAGGAGTAGCATGAAAAACAGCTGCTGGTGGTGGTGGATTAGCAGCAATCACTGCTGTAGGCATTGGATGCAAAACGGGATGCTGAACAAATGGTTGAGGTTGCAATGAATGCAATGGTGGTCCATTAGTTGAAGTAGTAAAAGGAGCAGGCGGAGGAGGAGCTGGAACTTTTGGAACTTGAGTTTGCGATAACATTTGAATTGGTACAGCTTGAGGAGGAACAGGAGGTTGTTGCACTGGTGGTGCTTGTTGTGACTGCCATTTTGGCCCACCAGGAATACTTTTGGTTTTTAAAGCATTTTTGGCCTGCTCATTTGTTTCTTTATTCTGAAAACCAACAATTGGATAATTCCCTTGATTCTTTGAATAATTCTGCTTCGATTCATTTGAAGTTGATGATGGTTGATAGGAACTAGCTTTCGAAGAATCGTGCGATTCATAACCACTCTTATATGAATGATGATGATGCTGAGATGACTGTTGAGTTGTTTGATGATTTGTTTTCAAACTCATCTTTTCCATTGATTCAGCAAGTCTTCGATCTGTTTGTTTCTGATACATGTCACTATTAGCTCTTGAAGGTTTCTCATATTTCGAATTGAAATTGCTGTTATTAGCACCACTTGCAGGATATTCTTTCGAAAAGTTGTTATATTCTTTTGACAAAGCATTTCCTCGATTATCTCTGTTGTTATAATCTGACTTTTGTTGTTGCTGCTGTTGACCATATCTATTTTTCTCATATTTATTATTGCTATTATTGAAATTATTTGCACCATTATTAGAATGTATATTTGGTTTTTGATTTATCGATTGAGACGGTTGTTGCTGTGATGGTTTATTATATGAAGAAGAGTTATTTGCATTGTTTGGCTTTGAAGAATAATTGCTTGTTTGCTGCTGCTGTTGATTAAATCTTGATGATGATTCCCTTGGACCATCTCGAGACTCACGATCATATTTTCGATAATCTCCTTTATATTGTTCTCGTTCACGTCTATCATTTCCATCTCCATTATTTCGGTAATCATTGCGTGTATTGTATGAACTTTTCTGATTGTAATTTTGACTAGATTTATGTTCATTTGATGAAGAATACTGAGACCATTGAGATTTATTGGAATTATCTTTATCATGTTTACGAAAGCTTGATGATATGTTATTTTCAAAACGTTCATTATATCCATGAGACGACGATGATGATTGAGTTGGTTTAACAGACGTATTCGATTCAGGAATTTTGTCTTCGAGAAAATCAAACAATGACACACCTGTCGAAGGCTTAGCATGTGGTGGATCAGAACTGTTATTATTTGCATTCTTACCACCTCCCCTTTTATTATCTTTTGGATTTTCACGAGCATTATTATAGTCACTTGAGCCAGCACGTTGCTGTTGTCGTTCTTCTCGTCTTTTAAGATTTTGAAGAGCTCTTTCAACATTATTATTGACATATTTTAATGCAGTAGTTGCTTGCTCTTCTGTATAGCCTTTGTCCATAATTTTCTGAACGTTTGAATCGACAAGCGTTTTATTTCCACCACCAAATGTTTTCTTTCGTGTTGCTGCTTTTGATGCTGCTTCTGCAATTGCATCTTGTCGTTGAGCGTTAAATTCGGAATTTTCTTCACCTTCTTTCGGTTTATTTTGCTGGAGACTCTTGAATCCTTTGTCATGTGCGAGATTCGGCTGTTGAATTTTTTGTCCAAATGGAATGAATGGTGGTGCAGCATTACTTCGATTACCTTAAAACGCAATTAAAACAAAAAGTTTTGATGAAAAAAGTCAAACATTTGGTAAAGATTAAAAATTACCTTTCATTTGATTAGCAAGAGATCGAGATATTTCCCATTTTGACACTAATGCTTCCACGTATCCACCCAAAATTTCCATATTTTTTGGCGTTAATAATAATTGACCATTAGCATATTTGAGTTGCTTTACTTTAAGACATATCTATGAAGAAAAATTTGATTTGTTAAAAAATCAAGTAGGATGATGTAAGAAGGTCATTGACACTGAATGAAAGAAAAAAAGGATTTTTCTCTTCATTTTATCTATCCTGTTTCTCACATTTTCATTTTATTGCATATTGCAATATACTGCAATATGTTTTTTACCTTTGTGCCAGGTCGAGTTTCTAAAGATAAGGCAGTCTGTTCCATTTCGATGGCGGAGTAAGTATTTTGACCATCAGTAAGCTGAATTTTTAATAATTTTGGAGCGGTTTTTGAATTTTCATTTGCTTTTGGTGCGGAAATATTCCGTATTTTCATGATTTGCAAAACAACCAGCTCATGCTCAATATTTTCAAATTTTCCTTTGTGCAAGTCACTTATTCCAGCTCCTATCTCACGAAGATCTCGCTAAAATAGAATTATTTTAAATGAAATATTGTCTGAAGTTCTGATAAAAATAAGATACGCACATCTAGCAATGTTTTTGTCAAATTTTTTTTCGTGTTGGAATTTAAATCAAGCGATTTAATGCCAGATTCTGATAAAATCCTGAAAAATATAAAATAATATTGATTAGTGCGTTGTAAAGAAGGATAATTGATATTAATCAATCATGATTTATGCTTACCAGCCACTGTTTTTCAAATTATTTAATTCTTCGTTCATTTTTTGCTGTGTTGAAGAATATTTCTTGATTTGCAATTGACGAGTGAAAATTGTTCAACTCCACAAACACTGTTTGGATAATTGTTTTATTATTAATATTTATAATGTATTTTTAAAGTTAAATGAATCTTTTGTCATGAATTATTTAATATTTCTCAAATAGAGTTGTTTTTATCAAATCTTAGTACATTTTTAAAAATTTATCTTTAATGTTGCGCATTTTCTAGTTCTGAGTTTTAAAATTTTTAAAACCGTTACATTATTTGCTTCATATCAGTGTTGATATTTTACAAAACATTTAAGAAAATTTATGTAATTATTAGAAAAATGGAAAAATATAGTTGTAATACAAAAGGATGTAAAAATTATGGTAAAGCAATTAATGATTGCATCATTATTCATCAAAATGAAGAAAAGAATTACATTGATCGAGTTATGAAGAGCATTGAAAATGCAACGAAGGAAATCAAAAAGGCAAAAGAAAATTTAGAAAATGCAAAAGAAAGTCATGAAAGAATAACAAAACACTGCCAATGTAAGTTATGAAACTATTAAGAAACATTTTAAACCTAATTTCAAATCAATTTTTAGTACTTGAACAATCTTATGAAGAGAATATCGAAAAAATGAAGAAAACTATTGAAGAGAAAGATAAACTGATTGCAGAGAAAGAAGAATCTATCGATAATGTTGGTGTTGCTTCTTTTAAGAAACAATTAAAGGAAGAAATGGATAAAACATTTAAGAAATTACTTCAAGCAAAGGAAAATTCATTGAAAGAAGAGTATGAAAAGAAAGAAAAACAGCGCGAAAAAGAGCAACAAATATTGAGAGAACATTATGAATATAAAAGAAATAAACTTGAAGATGAGTTTAAAAACAAGTCTAACAAATTGTATGTAACACTTTTATCTGCTTAATGCTATATGTTAATTATTAATTTTATTTTTAGAAGAAAACGTAAAGCTTCAGTAGAATCTTCATCAGCTGAAAAATCACGAAGATTGAATGATTCTTCAAAATCATCGTCTTCAATGTCACCTCTGATACTACAAGAGAGCATATCAACTGCGATTTCACCTATTGTTGAGAATTTAAATATTGAATCAAAAAAGTCTCCTATTGAAAGTAACAAGACATCATCACCAACATCAAATAATTCTATATTTGCATTAATCAGGAAAAATGCTAAAGATATTGCAGAGAAAGAAAATAATAAGAATGATGAGGATGCAAGCACTCCAAAGTCGCGACATAAAAAGTTTTTCAAGTTGTTTAATAGACGTTCTCATAATTCAATACAATTAAATGTAAATAGTCGCTCTCCAACTCCGTCACCATCATTGAACGTGCTAGAACAAGCATATTTTGATTTCGACCTAAAAACACCTGATCAAGAACAAACAACTGATGATGAGAAGACTCCAAAAACAGATATTAAAATTAAAAGTGAGAAAATTTCACCAAATCTTCCTGTTAGGAGATTTTCACAAGATATGTTTTCATCAGATGTAATTTATGTTGGAAAACTTGACGATAAAGATAAAATTTATTCGGTTAAAGCATCACCAACATCAGATGAAGAAAATGAAAAAAGTCTTGAAAGATTGAGGAAGATAGAGGCGGATATAAAAAATCTGAAAGGACCTACTATGCTATTTCCATTCACATTATCTGAAGATGAGAGTAAAACTTCATCTCCAATTGCATCATATTTAAATGAAAAACGTCTTCAATTTGAAGATGAGTGCGAATATTGTAATTTATTTTATGATGAAATTGTACAAAAGAAATCAATTTGGGATGCAAATGAAGCACTAAATGACTGTAATTGTCAAGGACATGCTAAAAGAATGAAGTATCTAGAAGAGCATAAAACTGATCCAATCAAGACTTCAGAAGATTGTTCTCAGACGAATTGTATAACTGACAAGGATAAAGAAAAAACTGAAAAAGCAATTGCTGGTTCAAAAAAACTTGATATAAGTAGAAAGCCTGAGTCGAAGAAACAACAACAGATGCCTAATAAGAAAAATGATCACATCATCCGTACAAAGCTTGATCTAATACGAAAAAAGAAAGATCGTGGCCTGCAACCTGACGAACAAGATCCAAATTGCACACCTGCAGGATATTGGAACTTGACAATTTCTCCTCGCAAACTTCCGCCTATAAGGCCGAAATTAAATAAAAATTTCAATGAGGAAGAATTGAAACAGCTTCAAAATTTTCTTTAGAATATCAATTGCATCATCATCACTGTCAATAAAAAATCCATTTTCTATTTTAATCTTTCTAAAAATATTTTATATGGATTTACACACAACAACTCGCTCGTTAGTGCTTAAGAGCGAAATAAAATTAAGAAAAATTTCTTTTGTGATTGTGATTTTTTTAAAAATTGAAACTGAATAAGTAATAAAATTATTTTTTAAATATTAACAATTCCATGTAATTGGCCACATGAGACGTCTAAAAATGATTTATAACAAACAAATATTTAAAAAAAGGTTCATAATGTAATAATAAGCATTGACTTCATTCGAGCTTCTTCTCGATGTCATGTCTTTCAGGTTTTTCGATAAATTCTATCTCATCACCAATAGATTCTGTTTCAATATCTTTCATTTGCTGCTCAATTAATGTCTCTTCTTCTTTTTCATCATGTTTTTCTTCAAGTGCTGCAACTGCTTCAGTGACGTCTTTCAATTTCCTTTTAGAAATTTCATTGTCTGTGTCTGGAAATTTCATAAAGAATAAAAAGTAATTTATGCGCATTTAAATTAAATTTTGGACGTCGATTATTGACAAACCTGAACAACTGCTTGAATCGGATGACGTAGATGGTCTTTGAATATTGAATGATGGTACGTGTGTTTCTGTTTGAAGACGAGGTGCAATTGGCCTAAGCTTCTTTGCTGGATTAAAGAAATTACAAAATGCACAACGAAAAGCAGCATATTCATATTCTTCTTGAAGTGCCATACCTATGAGTAATCAAAATGAGAAAATAATTAGCGTGAATCAAATAAAAATTCTTCTTCTTATTGTACAATCAAAATGTTTTTGTTTTCTTCTTTGCTTACCATTGTGCTTAAAGCATTGTTGGCATATCATTGCAAAACGATTTGCTGGTCCATCACCTATAAGATAGTCGACCATTTTATCAACAACTGATTTTTGACTACTATCAATAATTGGATAAGGCGTTCTTTTCATTCCTCTGACAACAGCCACAGAGGATGGAACTGCCATTGAGCGATTCGGATCCATTGACATTCCAGGCGTAGATTGAGCAGCATTCATTCTTTGCTGGAGAGTCGAAATATTTCTATTTACATTCATGAGTTGGCGGCCAGCTGGTGTTCTTAATGCGGCCAACGATGGTGTCATGTTAGTGCTTGTATTGACCATAGTTTTAGATGCATCAGGTGGAGATGAAGATGGTTGACGAATTGGAGTTGACATTGCATCGCGATCATTTCCAAATCGCTGAAGAATTTCAACTGCATCTTTATATGTTTCTTTTGTTTTGACACGATCAAGCAATTCTCGTTTCTCAGCTCTTAACTCTGACAACTGTTCAGAGTTTGAGTTTACCTTTCTTTGAAAGTACCATGCGACTAGATTTTTAAGAAGAAAAATGCTGAAACATGAGCGTAATTTGGTGAAAGTTCAAAATTCAACTTATTTTATATGTATATGTACTTACAATGCTGGCAAAGAAATAATTGGTATTGAGTAAACAATTTTTTTCTCTAGAGTTTTCGGAAGAAACGCAAAGTAAAAAACTAAAAATGCAATAATTGAAGTTCCTAATCCATAGATTAAAACATTTCCAACAAATCTCTTTTGCTTCAGTTGATATAAATCAGAGAATTCCTCGATTTCTTTTATTTTTAACTCGATTGCTTCTAATTTTTCGTATGTAGTTTTTTCTCTTTTCTATAAATAAAATCCAAAACACTTGACGTTAATAGATTCACTTGCCAATAACTTGATCCATTACCTTTTTGAATAGTCGCGATATCACTCCACCCATGTTGTAAATTGAAAAGTGACTGAATTTTGTACAAAATTATTGAGAAATAAAATTATTTTAGTTTTTCGTCCTCTCTTCTTTTTTCTCTCTCTTTATGAAAAATGTTTCTGTTGTAAAAATGTCTGTCTGACACATATTTAACTGCCACGTATTTTTTAAATTCGAGGGGAAGGAAGTTTTTCAAAAAATATTTCCCGCTTTTTTGTTTGCAAAAGCATGTTTAGAGCAAGAAACGGCTGCAACTAAAGCTTTCATAATTTTTTGAATTGATTAATATTCTAATCTAAGACTGAAGAATGGAATTTATGTTGAGTATAACTTACTTTTAAATGATATTTTGTCAAAATAATTTTTATATCAAATTTTGACAAAATGTAAACAAAGATTTGAAACTAAATTAATTTTTAAATCCTGCTATGTGCATTTCTCTCATTAGAGTTAGATAAGAGAAATGTAATCAGATAAAAGTCATTCATAATTTATAATTTTTTTGATTAAAATGTGAGACATTTATTCAACGTTTTTCTCTACATCTTAATATGCTATTTGTAATTGTCAACTTGTTGTTCAATGGAAAAATGTATGTATGCTATCATTCTCTTGCGCTATTTTGTTTTGTAATGATTCATGTTAAGTCGTTTATATCACATTTAATAATTTGCTGTTGCTACTATATTTCTCTTTCTTTTATTTGAAAAGATAAAATAAGAGTTTAGCATTCTGGATAGTTTGGACAGCTAGCGGGTGAGACTCCAGCTGGATAAAGTCTTTCAGTGAATCCTGGAAGAGGTGCTGGTTGATGATGGTAAGCAGCATGTGTGCCTGGAACAATTGGGGTAGCACAGTATGGGAAGTTTGGACAGGCTCTTGGATCAACACCGGCTGGGTATTTATCACCACCCTTGGCAGCAACTGGTTCGATGTGATTGTATTGTGGTGCAGCATGTTGATTCCATTGTGGAGCAGCTGGAGCTGGTTGTTGCCAGTGAGCAGCTGGTGCTGGTTGTTGCCATTGGTTCCATTGTTGAGCTGGTTCTTGCCAGTGTGCAGCTGGGGCAGGTTGTTGCCAATGAGCAGCTGGAGCTGGTTGTTGCCAGTGTTGTGGTGCTGGTGCTTGGTTGTGAAGAGCAGCGTTATCGCAAATTGGGAATCCTGGGCATTTTGCTGGGTCAACACCTGCTGGATATTTGGCTTGTTGATGTTGTGGTGCTGACAATGCAACAGCGAAGAGTGTGACGAATGTAACCTGATTAAATTAATTAATTAATTAATTAATTAAATTTCACTAATTTAATCCGCGATTAATTTAATCCTTAATTGTAATCCACATGTGTAAAAGAATTATTGATTGCACTTAAAACCTACCAATCTGAACATTTTTGAAAGTATTATAGAATTGGACTATTATAAAATTATTAAAAAATAAAATCTATAACACTTCCAACTGTGTGATGTAAAAAAGTTTAACTGAATTAGCAAAATCAATCCGCTTGCTTTTTATACATCTTGCCAGCATAGCTCTCAAATCTCCTCCACACCCTCAAATGTTCTCTCTCATAGATTCTGCTTATTTTTGTTTTTTTGATAGGGGGAGAAGAAAAAAAAAGTTGTATTTTCTTTTATAGTCTATGCTATTGCTTTTAATTCAACTATACACAAAACGTGAGCACAGAGAGAGAGAAAAAATTAGGAGTCACCACCTATATAACTCAAAATCTAATTCACATGCATAGGAAAAAAACTGGAATATATGCGAGAGTCTTATTGTGATTGTAATTGTGTGTGCCTTTGCTCAAAAAACTCAATTAAACTTGCTGACTGCCCTTGAATTTCTGATCTGGTGCTCCGGAAAAATATATTTACTCTATATAAAGTTGCCGCATATGAGACACTTCAGTTGCGCGCTGTTGCCTTTGTCTAATCATAAAAATATTTTTCTAATGGAATTGATATTGATATAGGCATGAGAATGTATGCAAATAAAGCATATAAAATCTCCTTAATAAATAATAATGCAAAACGTTGTAATATTATAATAACAAAAGAACAAAACATGAAAATAAAAATAAAAGATAGATTGGAGATAGTAAAAACAAAATTAGCAACAAACAATTTAGAATGGTCAACAACAGCAACAACAATAAAAAAAAATCTTTTGGAATGTTGAGGGTTGAAAACTTAAATAATCATGACTATATTTTGCTGCTCATATTAAATGTAGAAATGTAATATTTTTATTTTTAAATATTGCAGCATACATTCATTATTATGACATCATCATCATTACAATTTATTAAATCTTGTAATAAAGCAAAAAGTTTTAATAGGGGAAAGCAACTTTAACGAAAGATGCAAAAAGACCAAAAGAAGAGAAAAATGACGAAAAGATGCAAATTTTCTTTTTCTAGAATTTCAAATTTCTCTTTTATTTGATAAGGAAAATGTCTTATTTCATTAAAAATAATAATTATAAACAATACTCAAGTGTTTCTACTTCAATAGAACTTAAAATTTGGCATACAAAAATTTTTGTATTAACATTTTTGTTTGTAAACAAACTTTCGTCAAAGTTGTTTTCCTCCTGAGTTTTACTAAAGAAATATGAATTAGATGATACAAAAAAAAAGAGTTAAAATGAGTTTAATTTTAAATATATACTAAAACTATTTGTATCCAGCGGTTAGTACATGCTTGGAGACATGAGACAACAATTTCATCACAAGCAACTGCAGCAAATGTAAAAATATTGTTAAAATGCCAATTGATTTATTACGCGCGAGAGACATAAAAGGTAGTTCTTTGAGAGAAATGGGTGAGAAAGGAGAGCGGGCAAGATTAAATGTAAAAACCGCCAATGCAAAAACATTAATATTTATTTTTACTTGCCGTGAATTAATTGAATTGAAAAACAAAATTTAACTGTGACATTTATGCGAAGGCGTATAAATACAATGAAATCATAAGTAATATAGCTCTATTTTTATTACAATGCAAAACTTATTTAGCATAATCAATGTAAAGTTCATTAACACTCTTTCCTCAAGCGACAATTGACGAAATTATGTATGCAGTCACATGCTGGTTTACTGTGTTGAGTGCATATTGTGATTTGAAGTTGATCAATGACTAGCTAAAAGAGCTATTTTACATGATAAACTTGTTTCTTATTTCATTTGCTGTTGTCCGAGACCTTCGCGAAAATTAGCTATCGGTGACATTAAATTTACAATTAAACGCCATGTTCTTTATTTGAAAGCAGAAAGTAAGCAGTAACTGGATAATTTGTTAATTAACACGTTTAGTAACTGCCGGGTTTTACTAATGTAACGCATAAAGAGATGAATGTGTATTTATCATGTTAAATCGCATTGTTCACGGAGAATAAATTTACAAAATATGAAGCTTAGACAGCTAATAATTTAAGTCTTAAACATTAATAATTATTCGATTCTTGTGTATTTTATTTAATGATCGTCGCCACTTATTGTACAATACATATCATTTTAATGAGGACATGGTATTTTAAAAATTAAGAAATAAATAGATTAAACTATATTAAGTCGCGTGCCTTTACTCTTCTGAGCTTGATAAATAATTTACAATGTCGATAGAAATGTCTAAATTGCATAGTGTAAATTCCTGCTCAATGAAAAAACACCCATTCATGCATAAATCAGTTTTGATTTCACAAGAAGATCAAAATGAAATTGTTGCATATAATACCAACAGACACAGCAAGGATTCCAGCAGCTCTATTAATTCACGTCACATTAACTTCTGCTACAGCAGTATTAATCACGTTTCTTATAACTTTGTATCTTGACCATGCATGCGAAGAAAAAAAAGAGGAAAAAAAAATTAAATCATTGACCTATGAACTTCAACATGTCATGCATGTGAAGTGTAGAGTGGAATTTCACGATTTATCAAAATGCATTTGTCAATTTTGGAAGAAAATGAAATTCTTAGAATAATAATGCAAAGCTAAAAGCGAGATATATAAAAAGACATGCAAATGGTTATAATAAATATAAAAAATTATAAAACAAGAGATAAGTGAGTCCATGAATAAGACTCAGAATAGCCAAACAATAGTTAACAAGCACTGCTTGTGTGCATAATTTTTTATTTCTTTACAAAAATAAAAATCGCGCAAGCACATGAAGTCTTTATACTTATTTTCCCTCCTTCTTTATATATAAATGGGCGCAAAAACATGTTTGAAATGCATTTATTTTTCCCATGCAACCAATTCTATTTTTGTGTGTAAATCTCATGTCCAAGAAATGAAAATTTCAAGTTCGACAAGAATTCAACAAAATGCAAGTACAACGACGAGGAGAGTCAACAAATAATAACAATTACTTTAAATAAATTTTCCAATACCTGCTTACTTACTTACTCATTGAGTGACTGAGTTATTAAAATATAGAGTAAAGTCTTATTTACTCTCTCGCAAAATAAACTGTGGCTATAAATCGATGTTAACTGTTAGTAACTCGAGAGGAATAATTTATGTGCTGTGGAAGTTGAGACAGAAAAAATGAAATAACACATTAATTTGAATTAGCTTGGCTTTGCTATTACATAGATTCCTTAGCCATACATGAATCTAAATTATATCCATAATGTGCAAAAGTGTCAGCCGTAATCTCATATTTTAATTCTTCATATTATTTATATATTTATCTAAACAAGTATGCGCGAGTATTTTTAATTTTTTGTTTATGTGAAGATAATGTTAATATTAACTTCATCTAAATCACACATTTTATGCTCTACACAGCAATTACTACCACTTTATTATATTTTAATCTGTCTCTAAATTAAATTAGTAATTAAACGACTATAAATAGTGAGTTCATTTTCAAAAAAGACGCGCATAAAATAAAACTTATTTTAACGACTTAATGCTCTCCTTCAGTCTAAGTGCAGTGAGTTCTTAATCCTTTTCTTGAATTCTATAACTCACTAATTAGATAGTTACCTATTTTGGAAAGATAATAAAATTTTTTAGCGAATAATCTAAATTTAATTGTTTACATTTTAAAAGCAAAAAAAAAATCCAGGGGAATAGAAACTTTGACGAATGATTTCGTTTCATTTCAAATGTGGCAAAACAGAAAATGTTGCACAACAAATGATTTTATGAAAAATATGTTATTAAAAATATTAAAAATCTTTTATTTTATTGAATTAATATTATTACCTTTCCTTTTCTATTTAAAAACATTTTAAATTTGATTAAGCAACTGTTAACTTGTTTATTCTTCTCTAAAATCACAATTTCATAGCAAAGCAATGTTATTGTTTACCAAAATTTTTATTTGTTAGAATAAAAATAAGTCTTTTTTGCTATTCGCAAAAGTGTCTATCTTCTTGCAAAAATTAAAGTAAAGATTTCTCAAGTTTTTTAATAATTGTAGTATAAATAAGTATAAGAATCTATCACATTCATCCATAAGATTTAAAATTTAATATTTATGAAATTTTCAAAGAAACAAAATGAAAATAAACTTCAAAACATTTTAAAAATGTCTCAACAAATATTTCTGCAAATATAAAAAGACATTCAGACAATAAAGTCATAAAAACTAGAGTGAGAGAAAAATACTTAATCGAACGTGTTCAATATTCATAAATGAATGTGCATGAATTAGATTTCTATGATGAATAAAAAAATGTATTGTAGCATGAAGCACGCAGGCAGCAGCAGCTCAATTGACGAGACAAAAATAATAACAAGCAATTCTGGCATAATAATGAAAATAAGGAAATCACTTACACATTTTTTTTATTGCGACTAATGAATGAACTTCAAATTTACTGTTTGTTTTTTTTTTTCAATTTTTCACGATCGATAAATATCGCTATTAAACATTTATTTAATGATTCAGCTTGAAATATTTTACTCGCACTTACATTTCTGCACAGAAACAGGTGCGATACTAATTCCTCGCTGTCGCTGTTAGTGTTGAATGAGTGAGAAAAAAACGTTTAGGAAATTATTATTCCAAATTGTTACAAATCGAAGATTTAAACAAAAAGCCTGAAAATTATTGACAATTGAATTGGAATTCGATTAATTCGCAACAGAAAAACATGACAATGTAGTACAAGAGTTGAAAGTTGTTGTCATAGGCACAATGAAAAATTTTTTTTGCAACGTGCACATGTGTGACAGATTCAAGTTCAATGATATTAATCATTAATGATTTGGTTGAAAAGGAAAGAGCAAGAGTACAAAAAAAAATAAATTTATGGTGTTATTGACTCAATTATAATCGCACAGCAACGTTTAATTTGAAAGAGTAACTCCTTGTTAACTGCACACTGTTGTGTGAGAAATTAGATGTAATAATGTTTATGATTGATTCAATGTCTCATTGCGCGAGTTTAGGCTTACTTAGGAAAGTTCCTCATACTATTGCGCTCTTGCCTTACGCATTGATTGATTGATTTGTGACTTGCCTAGTTGTTCTGTACGATCGTTGAGCGAAAAAAATTCTAATGAATATTAATTGAATGTACAAGACTCTCTAAATTTAAATTATATGCAAATATGAACAAATTTATCTTTCCATAACACAGCAAATTTTTATATTTTGATTTGAGCTAAAGTTACACCTTTTTTATTGACTTGAATCTTGTTTTCAATTACTCTCACATAGACGACTTTTAGACTCGTTCAACTTTTTGAGCATTCTTGAGTTATTTTTTTTCGGGTTTGCTAAAATCAACAAACACGACAAAAATTCATGACGATTGATTTTTACACTTGCTGTTCTTCATAAGGAAATTGAAATTTTTATAATTAATTATTCGTGCATAAAAATATTCATGTCAATAATCTTAACAAAATTCTTTTTAAAGAATGTACGTTAATGAATTTTTCAAATTTGAAATAAAACAGTTCAGCTGCAGCATAGAAAGAAGAGAGAGAAAAATTTGTCAACAATCAACATCATGACAATCAAAAAATTGAGAAAAATTGATTTTGCCGGTTTTAAGTTACTAATAGCAACTGCCTCGACCGCAAATTTAGGTCAATTTGTTGCTGATCTTATTGTTAATTCGCTACAATTAGAGAAAATTGCATTGGTAAGTAATTTTATTAGAATTTTGAAAATTTTTAAATTTTTGATGTTTTTTAGATTTCTCATCTTGCTATTCCTCCACTCTTTGGACCAGCTGCTTATGAATATACTAAAGATGATGTTACAACAGCTAGTGAAGTGTTTGTTCATGAGAAAGAAAAGTTTGCTATACTTCTAGTGCGAACACCAATCACATCAGTGTTTTTAAATGAATTTATTTCTGAAATAATTCAATTTGCGAAAGAAGAGAAATTCTCGGAAATTATTCAACTTTCATCAGCATTTAGTTCAGAACAACACTTTGTAGACCGCAATCCTTATGAATATTTGGCAAATGATTTTTATCCAACTGAAAATCTTGCGACGCAATTCAACAAATCAACAATCGAGAAAATTCATGGATCTGGTATTGCAATGAAGTTGCATGAACAAGCAACAATAAATGAAATTCCTTCTGTGATTTTGTATAAATTTACAAGTGAAGGCGAAAATACACTTGAAAGTATTGATTACTGCACAAAAATCAGTTCTTACATTCTTAAAAATTGCAAAATTGATGTAAAACAGCCTTCAAGTTGGAAACATCTTTTCGGCTTTAATGTTAATGCGGAAATTTATTAAAATAATAAATTGGTTTGTTCTACATATTTGTTATATATTTAGTTTATTCTAAATCATTGATATCATGACCACAAACCCACATTAGAATTTTTTTAAACATTTCTATATCAAATTCTTCAATTATCGTTGCATTTGGTGGTGATAAAAGGTTATGATCTAAAACCATTTGACCTCTTGTAAATTCTCCACTTAACTCGATATTTACATTAAACTCACTGACTTTTGTAATCATTTTTGGAAAGATAAAGCAGCAAATTAAATAAGCATCACATGGTGTAAAAGAATTTCTAAATTGTTGATCAAGTTCAACTTTATCCATGAGTTCTGTAATTTCATTTTTTATAGAATTTAGAATCTTGAATCTCCATTCCTTATGTGGTGTAGCAAAACGAGCTCTAAAACATGGTTCCCAAGGCAAGATGTAAATGGGACATTTTGTTTCGTCGAAAACAATTCTTACACTTTCAGGATCAAAAAAGAAATTAAATTCTGCAGTTCGACTTGAATTTCCAATTGCTTGATAATTGCCACCCATGATATGTAAGTTTTTAATTTTTGTTGAAATTTCAGGATACATTTTGTAAAGTAAGGCAATATTAGTAAGCGGACCAACAGCACAGATAGTAATTTCATTTGGATTTTCTTCAATAATAGTTCTTAATGCTTCAATTGCATGTTTCTTTTGTACCAAATCTAAACTCGGTTTATCTTCAGGTCTAAAAATATCTTTCAGTCCATCGATGCCATGATAATGTCCATGTTTAAAATTTGAATGAAAAAGTAAAGAATCTGCAGCACCAGCATAAACAGGAATGTCCATTCGATTTAATTTTTTCAATATCAACAAAATATTTTGACATCCATGTTTAACGTTTGTGTTTCCAGAAACAACAGTGATTGCTTTTAATTCTATGTTATATTTTTCTTCACATCTTAATAATGTAATTAATGCCCAAGCATCATCTGTCCCTGCATCAGTATCAAAAATTACTTTTGCTTTAGACATTATTTAGACTTGTTTAGTCAGTGAATGTAGAATGTAGACTGTGATTATAAGAAAAAAAGCACTTGAACTGTGATCACAGTATATTTGTTTAGACAGGGTTCTCTTATGTAGAAAATATTAGGAGGTAAAAAATGTTTATGACTTAGGTTGTGATTTTAGAAAGTTTTTAGTAGTGAAGATTTTTTGAAAATTATTCGAAAATGTTATCAATCTTATGACCACAAACCCACATTAGAATTTTCTTAAACATTGCTACATCAAATTCTTCAATTATCGTTGCATTTGGTGGTGATAAAAGGTTATGATCTAAAACCATTTGACCTCTTGTAAATTCTCCACTTAACTCGATATTTACATTGAATTCACTGACTTTTGTTATCATTTTTGGAAAGATAAAACAGCAAATTAAATAAGCATCGTGTGGCACGAAATATTGTCTAATAAATTCCATATCTTTTTCAATTTTATCCATAAATTTAATAATTTCAGTATTCACAGAATTGAGAACCTTAAATCTCCATTCTTTGTATGGTGTTAAAAGACCAGCTTTTTTGCAAGGCTCTAAAGGTAAAATGTGGATGGGACATTTTGACTCGTCAAAAACAATTCTTACACTTTCAGGATCAAAAAAGAAATTAAATTCTGCAGTTTTCGTTATATTTCCTACACCTTGAAAATTGCCGCCCATGATATAAAGACTTTTGATTTTTGTTGATATTTCAGGATACATTTTGTAAAGCAAAGCAATGTTAGTAAGAGGACCGACAGCACAGATAGTAATTTCCTTTGGATTTTCTTCAATTAATGTTTTTAATGCCTCAACTGCATGTTTCTTTTGCACCAAATCTAAACTTGGTTTTTCTTCTAGTCTAAAAACATCTCGTAATCCATCGATACCATGATGTCTTCCATGTATAAATTGTGAATGAACAAATAATGAATTATTAGCACCTGCATATACAGGAATGTCCAATCGGTTAAACATTTTTAAGACCAACAAAATATTTTGACATCCATAATTAACTTTTGTGTTTCCAGCCAATACAGTAATTGCCATTAACTTGGCATTACACTTTTCTTCACATTTCAATAAAGTAATTAATGCCCAAATATCATCTATTCCTGCATCTGTATCAAAAATTATTTTCGACATTTGTTGATGTTTATTATTTGAATGTTCGACACAAACTGAAGTTAAGTTGAGAAACAACTTTTAAAATAACTTAATTTGAAATTGTTTTTTGACGCAGGGTTTGTGTTGTAGGTAAAATATAAAAGCAAGTAAATATTTTTTCTGTTACTGTCACTATCAAAAAAGAAAAGATTGTATTTTATGATGATTTCGAAATTTCTTATCATTTTTTTTAGCGCTTTTTTGGAATTAACATTTTGGCACTTTGGCTGGCTGACCATTCAAAACATTGAGATCTCGAAAACTACTACAGTTAGAGACTTGAGGATTTTTAAATTGATTTTTGATATTATGTGAGCGTGCAGAATCTGTTTTATATTGAACTGAATTGCTATTAAGAATGATAATTTACGAAAAATAATTTCTATAGAAAAATGTTTGAACGTAAACAAATAAGAGTGCGTTTAGTAAACAACTTTTTTGAATACATATTTGACCGTTATTTTGAATGGAAAATTTTTATCAAAGGAGTAGCTTTAAGGTTCATTATTAGATTATGATGTGATTTCATTAATAGACACTGATTTGTTGCACTAAAAATGCGTTAAAATCCAGTAATGCAATGCAAACTGATTTTCTCTATTTTCTTTATTCATGTATATGTAAAATATTATTTATTAAAGCGCAGTGTTATCAGTTAAAGTAAGCTTATCAAAAGAAAAATTAGTGTCATTCACATGATGACAGACATAGAGCATAAATTTCTTAAACATTTCAATATCAATTTCTTTTATGATTGTGGCATTTGGTAAATTTGTTTTCATATGATCAATAACCATCATACCACGTGTATGATATCCAGCTAATTCAATGCTAACATGATGTTCTTCCTTTTTAGTTATAATTTTTGGCATAATAAAGCATACAGCTAAAAACAAATCGCAAGGCATCCACTCTTGAAATTTTTTATAAGCAACTATCTCTACAGGATTTAAAAACGTTGTGTATGCATTTTCATTGCTTGAGAGGATTTTTACACGCCAATGTTCAAAAGACATTGTCAATGACATTTCTATACATGGTTCCCAAGGGAAAACATAAATTTGACATTTTGATTCATTAAAGACAATAAAAGCTGCTTCAGGATCAGTATAAAAATTGAATTCTGCATGTTTGGTGATATTTCCTATTCCGGAATGGTTTCCACCCATCAACCAGTGAGATGTTATTTTTGTTATTACTTCCGGATACATTTTGTAGAGCAAAGCAATGTTAGTCAATGGTGCTAATGAAATAATTGTTATATAATTTGAATTCTAAAAGTAAATAAAAATTTTTTAATAAAGACAAAAAATCAAGGCAAAAAAACTTCGACGCTATGCAGCTTTTTGCGATATTTGAAACTTGTTTATTAAAAACATTCAAACAAACCTCTTCGATATAATCTTTCATTGCCTCAACAGCATTCCTTTTCTGAGCAAATTCAAAGCTAATTTTTTCCTTGTAAACATCATTTAATCCATCAATTCCATGAAATCCTTCTTTAACTTCTGAACTCATTAATAAACTTGATTTTGCACCGGCATAAACAGGAACATCTTGACGATTGCAAATTTCAAGGATTTTGAGAGTGTTACAAACAGAATTTTCAACAGTTGTATTTCCAGCTACGCATGTAATTGCAATTACTTTGAAATTGCAAATTTCTTCCGCACGTAAAAGTGAAATTATTGCCCATGCATCATCATTTCCTGTGTCTACATCTACAATGACTTTCATTTTTATTTATTATTAAGAAAATTAACAAGATAGAATTATCACGTTTGAGAGATAAAAAGAGACTGAGAGAAGTGCATGACTTACTCCATTAACTACTTTTCCGTTTGAATTTAAATTCATTTGGCTGATTCTTCAAAATTGTTGTTGTTAAAATTTTTTTTAACATTTTTTTGAAAATGTTGAAAAATTTTTCTCCTCAGATTTTAAAATTTTTTCCTCAAATGTAGGCAATTTTTTATTTTTGAAAAATTGGGATCGGGATTTTGAGAAGCCCTAATTGTAGATGTATATTTTTTTTATCATACTTCATTCCTTTTATTTAAAAAATTATTAATTATTTTCTGTCATATTTGGTTAATAAAATTCATAATAACAAATGTTTTGAACTAAATTGAAAAATTTTGAAATTTATTAAATATAAAGAGAGAAAGAGAATATTTTTCTTTCATCAGTCAGCTGATTTCAAGGTCATACTCAGAGAGGAATTAAGAAAGAAGAAATTGAGAGAGATTTAATTTTTAATCTAAAGATTTATTTATTAATGTGATTAAATTTATTTGATTTGTTTATAACAGACATATAAATTGGAGTTCGACATTATGCAGATAAGAAGAAAATTATGCGCACATTAATTTTTACAAGGAAAACATAATGCTGAACCCTACATAAAACATTGAAAATCAAAAATTATTTTATTTGTTTGTAAGTTCAATGCCAGTTGCGATAATGATGATGTCAATTTGGCTTACATAATTTTATCATCATCAATGAATAAGAAAATTATGCCGATGAAGAGCTATGTGAATGTCCGTGGTCGAGATAGTCGTGATAGTACAAATAAAGCCAATAGAGCAAATTAAGTATTCCGAATGAAGCTGAAATGAATGTGAAGAAAATTTATCGATCAATAAAAAATGCTTCTTAATAAGATATTTATGAGATTTCTTCAGAGAAGAAAACACTGAGAATGTTTGCAGATTTCTTTAAAAAACTTCAAAATTAACATTAATTCAGAGTTGTTAAAAATAGACGATTTTGCCTGTACAGGTAAAATTTTAAATTTAATATATAAAGAAAAATAGCTATTCAACCAGATTCTTAATGTAAACAACTATCGTGTTAAGAGCCAGCTCTTATATTCGAGACTAAGCACATATTTAAAATTTTTACTTTTTCCGATTTTCGTTCTAAGAGCTTTCTAAAATAAAAGCTTTTTTTGAAAAATACGATAAAAATGAAAAAAATTTTTTTTGGAAAATGTGGAAAATTTCAGATTTTTAGGAAGCTTTTTGAAATTTTAATAAATAAAAGATTTTGTTCTATGTTGGATTTTAGAGAATCTGGTTATAACGATAACTCATTATAAGAGCACTTAGAGAGGTTTAAGTTGACAATTTGAGCTGTCTTCCGGTACCTTACCGTTTAGAGCACCTGACCAGAACTAGAATACGCGGATTCGGTTCCCGCTCGGATTGAGACATGTCAAAGTGTTTCTTTTTCTTCTCGGTTTCTAACATTCTATATTAAGAGTCGTCTCTTATAATAGAGGGAACACGGTAATTGACAACAAATAATTTCTTAATTCTTAAATTTGAATAAATTTTGACTAATTAACAAAATTAAACAGTTTTAAATTTCTATCTGTATAGACAAATTTTCTAATTTTAACAACTCTGCATAAAATTTGAATTAATAAGAAACTTACTAGGGAAAATAACTCTTGCAGTTCTATCAATCAATGAGACACTATTAACATGCTTTTTTGATCCCTGACTTGCTTCCTTTGCACGTCTTTTACGAAATTCATCATCACCAACAAAGCAAAGCCAAATTTGTTTCAATTTTTTAATCCTTGGCGCATCAGTTTGAGTTTGTCTTTCCATTGTTGATAAATGTGAGTGAGTGCCGGAATGAGATTCAGAATTTGTTGAATTAAATGATTGCATTGCTTCATTGTAAATAGGACAAATCATTGAATTTCGAAGACGATTATTGAGTAAACGTTGTGGTGAATCACGCGATGAAATTAAATTTAATGTTCCACCAATTTCTTCAACTTGATCTAAATCTTCCCATTCATCGTCATCATCTTTAAAAAAGAAGGAAGAAATTTTTTAAGGGGATTTTAAGATAATCTTTCGTATTTACCCAACATAAGAGGAATTTCACCACTACCAACTTTTGTAAAATAATGAACGCCAGCAAATTCCAATAATGTTGCAATACAATAAAAGAAACTCATAAGAAGAAAAAAGTCTAAAGCAGTTGCATAGCGAACTTTTGGCAAATCAGTTCGAGAATCAAGAGAAATTGTTGATAATGTGAGCACAGTTGTGATGCCAAGACCAACACGGTCACTTGTTGCTTCTCTATGTATCCAAAATGATACCCATGAGAGAATAACAATGAGAATGCATGGAACATAGACCTAAATAGCACAAACATGAAAATAAAGGTAGACAGTTAATTAATTATATAAAATTTATTGTCTCATTAATGAGATGACGACAAGTTCTTACCTGGATCAAAAAATAACCTGTGTGACGTTGCAAATTAAATAAAACTTGAAGTGTAGAAAAATCTCCTTCACGTCGTCTGAGGGTTAAATTTTCTTGACGAAAACTAATTAAATCAAACTGACTAAAAAGAAAGAAAAAGAAAAAGTTTGACATTGTTATGAAAAGTATTCTGAGACATTATTAAAATTTATTTATAAGAAATTCTAACATTAAAGCGACGATTTTATAAATTTTAGCATGAAAAACTTAATGAAAATTTTAATAATTTTCTATCGATTTTTTAAAATTCAAATTTTGTAACGATTTTATAAATTTTAAATTTTATTAGCATCTTCAGGGGGATATTCACTGAATTCGCCACAGTGAATATCCCCTTGAGCATCTTACTTCATGTTTTTGTCTAAATTTTTCAATTTCAATTGAAATTTTTAAGTTTTTGCAAAAATTAAGAGCTCTTTAATTAAGTAATACTAACAGAACTCAACATAGGAAAAACTGAACACTTTTAACAACTTTAAATATTCAACATTTCAAAGAAACCACAAAGTGAATGTTTTTTATTCATAAAATTAAGCTAAACATAATAATTCATACCTCAAAGCCATGCCAGAGTCAAAACTAACAGAATTGTTGTTATACCATTCGTAAATGAGTTCACGAGAAGTGTATGCATCTTAAAAAAGGGATAATGATGAAAGTTATGAAAAATTCTCAACAATTTTTCATAGATGAAAACTTACAAGAGCCCAAAATCAGAGGACACGATTGACGATCCATTGGAAAATTACGTAACTGCATTGGACAACTTGCTCTTATCGTAAGCCTATAAAGAGGAAGCAAATAAAATCATTTTCAACCCTAATTCAATTTCTAAATCATCATCATGTGATAAAATTTATTATTTAATATCCGCTTTAATCATGGTAAAAAGAAATCATTCTTCCGATGGTTGAGAATGAAAAATTAAAAAGGGACAAACAAGAGTATGATAAATTATTTACAAGAAAAAAAGAGTTAAATGAACTTTTTGTGATAAAAGGAAAATTCAAACCTCATTGAATACAAGATGTCTCCATTGTCTGATAATCTTAGTAACTTATTTGGCACTGTAATCGTATGAATGTGAGATTTTTTTGCATTACTAGAAAATAACAGAAAAATTTATTGTTTTTGTAAAAATCATTCAATTAAAAGATTGACTCAACTAAAAATAAGTGTCAGGTTTCCAAATACGTTCGAGAAGCTAAATTTAATGAAAAAGAAAGAAAATAAATTTTATTTACTAATGATTTTCATTTGGTCCATTAAAAGAAGACTTACTTTAATAGATAATGACAAACTTTTAATTGGTGATTTAAAACTTAGTCGTTTATCACGCCAGTATTGTCTGAAATAAAAGCATAGAATTTAAATCAATAGCAAACATTTGTGACAGAGTTATTAAACTACTGGTCCTTTGTAACCAAGTGATTAACGAAATAATAACAAAATCACTTGAAAACTTCAAAATAATTTAATAATAACGGTAGATTTTTATTTGAATTTTTCGGAACAGTTGTTTACATTGAATCGTGTTGTGGCAATTTTTGCCAATTCATCGCTAATTTATGAGAAATATTTTTCAAAATAATTTCAAAAGTTTTTTTTTCTTCGATTTACAGTCTTATTTCTGGATAAATCGAGTTTAGTTTCATACAAATTTATCAAGTAAATTGTAAAATTGGCTTTTCTAAAAATACAAGAACTAATTTTGGCTCTACTGCCATTAAAATAAAATATCTTAAATTTTTATCGTTTGAACTCGTGGTTTTGTTACAACTAAAATAAAGAAAGGAATCATAAGTTTTTCAGGGGAATTTTCGAGATAAAATTCAAAATATTACGTTACGTTACATATTTCATGAAAGCTTTTATATTTTATAACTAATCAATTGAAAATATTTGGATCGATCCGTAACAGTCTGTAGACAGTAGTCGAAATCTACTTGTAGAAAGTAACCAAAAGCTGCAAAATACACGGAGGAAAAACTTTTTAACTGGCATAAAGTTGGATCTAATAAAGCTGTTTATGAGGTATAAAAAGTATACTTTATGACACTCATAAATAGTTTTCCATAAAAACTATTTATGTCTTATAAACCTTTTTTAAACTCTAATAAAGTTTTAACTTTTGTCTGGTATAAAGTCGCTTTATAAGACCCAACTTTATGCTTGTTAAAAAGTTTTTTTCTCCGTGTACTGTAGTTAAATCAATCTTTTTCTAAAAATACTTTTGCCTACAGCAGCTGTTTAGCTATAGTATTCAAATGACCACTGTATTCATTAGCTATATTTGAAAAAGTCGCCAGTAGCTACAATAGCCAAAAACTACTGTAGAAAGTAGCCAAAATCAACAAAGTTAATTTTATTTTTACAACTCTGCACTTGTGAGAGAAAATTTTACCTAAAATAGCAATCCATTGAGTAATCCTTAGAAAAAGACATGAATGAGAGTTTTATTATCTATCTATGCCATTCAATTGTATGCATGATGCATCAACTCACCATTGCTTTTTCACTAACTGGTCCCATACTTCTTATCAAAATATTTGTACGAATTTTTGTTGGTGTGCCTATAATGCATTCATAAAAAAAGCATAAAAATAAATGACAGCGAGAGATGAGTGAAAAATTGAATTTCATTGAAGGAAAATAATAATAATCGTGATATACCGGTGTGGATAAAATGAAAAATTTTCTTGCTAAATTTTTCTTTCTATTGTTGTATTTGGATCAACAAAATTTTTTTTTATTTTTATACATGTGCATTGAAGAGGGAAAAATCAATGCTCGAAACTGATAAGGTCTATGTCATAGCAATAACAGACCATCACATTAAAATCTATAGATTCAGCCAAGGGCGAAGAACTTAATCAAAAATTCTAACAAAATAACAAAAATTTTTGATAGTTTCATACAAAATTTTTGAGTTTCAATGGTTACTCTGTTTTCACTATCAAGTGTTCTAACCCCTTGGATTCAGCAGTCAGATTCAGTTAAGAGCGCAAAAAAGAAAGAAAAATCAATTTTTTAACCACAAAAAAGGAGTTGAGTTTTTCTTTTCATTTATTCAATGAGCATCATAAGTATAATAATGAAAAGTGAGCTATTTATGTGAATAAATGAATGCATGGAGTGAGAAAAAAGAAGAAGAAAAAAAATTCTTTTACAATAAAATTGTGTCATTATTTAAAGGAGAAAATTAAGCCTTGTATGTGTACATATACACTGCTTTTTTATGACATAAATTTTTACATTTTTTACGATTGTTTATTGATAAGTGAAATTTTCATATAAGAAAATAAAGAGAATTTTAAATTTCTCATTTAACGTATTTTTAATATTTAAATTTAAAAAATCTGTTATTATTATTTCATTAAAATAAATATTTTAAAACAACAACAGAAATGAGGCATAAAAACAAATAAAAAAAGAAAGAAAAATCAATAAAAATGTAATTTTTTCAAACCTTCAGCATGCGTTGGCAGCTGTGAATTCTCATAGCTTTTCAAGAGATTTTCTAATACAAGCGAAATATTTCGACTGACTTGTTTTCGATCTGAAAATGGTGGTGATCTTGCTTTACGAGTTTTTTCTTCATCATTCTCCACCTCTTCAACATTATCATTATCGATTCGCTTGGTATGACTGTAAATATAATAGCGGTCTTTTGTCTTGCCATTTGATGACGCTGTTGATGTTGATGATGATGAAATGGTTGAGGAAATGTAACGTAGCTGATTATGTAGATAAAATTGCTGTTGTTGTTGCTGTTCACGATAAAAATCGCTTGAAGTCGTTGATAATATATCAGTTATGTTGTAAATTTTTCCATCACTTCGTCTATCATCATCGGCTTCATCATTTTCCTCGCTAAATAGCATTTTTAGCACATAATGTGAATGTTGAAAAGAGAGAAAAAAGGAAAAATAGCTTTTAAATGGTGTTTTGATATTCATACTATGCAATTGTCACACGCGATTTAATTTTACTTCTCTTTTCATTCTCATTTTCTATTATGTAACAATTACACAAATGTTAATGAACTCTAAGTAGTGCTTAAAGGAGTTTTCACATTATACAAAAGAGAGAGATAAATATCTTCAAGTGGCAATCTTGAAACTTAAACTGTCCAACAATATCTCGAGGGAAAATTTACTTCGAAAATGACATTTCTTTAATCTAGTTTTTGACATTACAAATTGACACAAATTTGAAATTCATTGATTTTTAATGTTTTACATGTATGAAATGTGTCAGTGTTGTAAAACTAGCCAAAATCTACAAAGTAGATTCTACTTTTACAATTCTGGAATGTGTTATTATGTATTAGAGCTCAAAACTGTTTTCAGTTTAACCTTGACTAACTAAAAATTCAACTAAAATTTTAAAATAAATCAAGATTTAGTCGGTTAGTGTTTTACTTTTTAATCGACTAAAATTTAGTTAAATTTTAACTAGTCAAAAATCGGTTTTGGTTTTTGTTATGTGTTAAGCCTGGTAGTCCAAACAGAAAAAGTGACAGTTGGAATTTCGAAAATTTAAACATGATTTTTTGAAAATTTTATATTGCACACCCTTTTTCGAAAATACGAAATTTATATTTCTTTATTTATTCTGCTTTTACATTGTTTTTGAGTAAAGAAAATCAATTAGGAACAAATGATAACTAAATCTGTAAATGCAGAAAGGAACTAAATACTTTAAATTTGCTGTTTTCAAAATTGAAATTTTTTGTTTTCGAAAAAAATTTTACTTTATTTTCATCGATTTGGACTACCAGGGTGTTAAGACTTTGCATTGAAAGGTTTTGCCAGAGTCCTGACATGAACGCAGACCTACACAAACACTTCTATAATTTCTTATTTAAAAATTCTTTTTTAAAATAATTAAAACTAATGCAATTTATTTCACGTTTGAATGGCTTGAAAACTTTGTAACAACTAATTTTATAAAATATAACGACTGAAAAGCACAGCTTAAAATAATATAATTCAAATACTAAATGACAGTTATTATTGATATCAAACTGATTTACTTAAAAATGTCTCTAATTTATTCAAATTTTATTTATTTCAGTCAATACTTTGTCAAATTTAAGCAACAAGCGTGTGTGCACAGGCCTGCGTTCAAGCCCAAACTCTTGATTTTACTAAGTAAAGTTAATAAGTTTTTAATAAATAAAATAATAATTTTTAAATTGAACAATGCTTCAGTATTTAAGAAACAAAAATAAATCTACCAAACTAAATAAGCATCTTAAAAATCTTAATTAACTAAAAATACACTTAAACATGTTTTAAAGTTCAAGTTTGAATGACATTTTTGTGTACATTTATTTCTCTATTCACTCAAACTTATTTACATTTGATTATAAACAAAGACGAATAAACAAATTGTTTAATTAATATTATTTCTCAGTAAGGAGAAGCTTATCACTTCATATTAAACATTTAAAGTTCGAAGAAATTGACAAAGATTGAAATTAAAATTATTCAAGCATTGATAATCTTATACAGAGTTGAATCGATTTCATCTCTCGACACACAATATTAATGAAATTTGTTAAATTCACTTCTGTTTACCTCACACATTGATAGAAGAAATATTTTGGGGATTTTTCGCTCATTAATTTTAATGTTCTTTCTACAAAACTCATTTACGCTCATTTAGTGAACAACACTTGCCTAGAACAGAGCGTATGAGTAAATTAAAAGTGTTTTTGAACAATTTAATTAATTAAAAATGATTTTAAGGTAATTAAAGGTGAAATTTTGTCTTAAATTTTGTTACAAAAGTTTTTCTTTCTTCCTTAGCTGTTTACTTTTAACAACAATAACTTTGTTATCAGTTATTAATGGAGAACTTATTGAAGCAGAATGCGGTTATATTGAGTTGACTGACCGTGGACTACAATGTGAATTCAACAATTTCTACACATTTGATTCAAGTGTTGTCAACATTATTGAACAAAATTCTTCTATTGATGCCGTTTCATTTCGTCAATCGGATCTCTACACAATTCCCTCGGATATTTTTCTCAAATTTCCTCTTCTGAAACATCTTGATGTCGAGTTGACGCAATTGAAGGTCATCAATCGTGATAATTTTCGCAATGCTGACAAATTGAAATATTTTTTGGCACGATTCAATGAAGTCAAGAGATTAGAGAGTGAAACTTTCTATACAGCATCGCAATTAAAGTTTATCGTGTTACAGCACAACCAAATTAGTAGCATTGATTCGCATGCTTTTGATGGATTGAATAATTTAGAAGCGCTCTATCTTGACTATAATCGGATGATTGTTTTGCCCTCGAAAATGCTTGATGGTGTTCCAAATTTACTTCATTTTTCAATGGCTTACAATAATCTCACAGCAACTCCTGATGACTTGTTATCACGTGTGACAAAACTTGAAACTCTTAATTTAGGACATAATTTGTTGAAAACATTTAATGATAAACAATTTGACTCATTACCAAATTTAGAACGTGTTCAATTAGATCACAATGAATTATCGCAATTGGACTTAATTGGATGCAAATCGACAGAAATCAATGTTGACAAAAATCAACTGAAAATAATTGAATTAAATAAATGGACAAGAATCGTTTCTGCGTGGGGAAATCCTGTAGAAAAATTGATTTTACATGAACACTATGGCACTGGACGAGCTTACAATTTTTCTTTTGTTCAAGTCAAAGAAATTGTTTTCTTTGTCCATGAACATTGTTGCACTTTGGAAAATCTTGAAAATTTTTATATTCTTACACAATCATTTGGTGATTTGAGTCAAAAGAAATTTGATGTCAATGACTGGAATTGCAAATTTGAAAAATCAATTGGTTATGAAACTGTTTCAGGTTTTGTGACAAATAATGTTTGTAAAAAATTTCGTGGATTTGCAACGATTACAACAACTACTACAACAACAACAACGACACAAAGACCAACAACATGGCAATATAATTATTATCCAACAACCACAACAAGAAGAGGCATTCAAAATATTGAAGATACAATTTTTAGTGGTGAAGTTGAAAGTAAAGAAGAAGAAATTGATTCAAGAAGAGAACAAACAACATCAAGACCATCATTGTTTGCTCAATTTGATTATGCAACAACAACAAAAGCAACAATAGAATATGAAGCTGATGTGCAAGAGTCTACAACTGAGAATTATGAGAAAAAAGCTGAAAAAGGATTGTGGAAGACAATTAAGAAGAATGCAAGTAAATTAAAGACTAATGTTGTTAGAAAATGGAATGAATGGGTTGGTTGAAAAGTTCTTTTAAGATTTAAATTTGTTTTATGGAATTTTATGATTTTTATGAATAAAAATAGAGTTTTTTATATGCGCATACTTCTTCTTCTTATACGCATGGTGCCGAACCCTAATTTTTTAAAATTCTTTTATTACTTGCTCTACAAAGCTTCATGAGTAAAAAAAAATAATTTCAAGATTTGCGGTGCATTATTTCAATTTTAGTTTCGCTGGTTTTGAAGCTTTTTAAAAACCGGCCGAAACCGGTGAATTTGCCAGAAACAAATCTGAATAAAAAGTGCGAAAATGTTTTTCAAAAATTTTTAAAAAGAAATTAAAAAGCTCAAAAACCCAAACGTGGACACACGAAAAAGAGCAAATGGAAGCAACAAAGAGCAACAAGTTGATTTTTGTTGCTTAAATTTGCTCTTTTATGTTCCAACTTGCTCTTAGTTTTGTTTGCATGCCTAGTTTTTGTTAATTAAATCTGAATGATTTAAGGTCAAAATACAGAAAAAAGCAATTTGGAGTTAAAAAGAGCAACTTGTATCTGTTCCTGTTCGAAAACAACATTAAAAATATAAATTAAAATTCCAGGTGTAGACCAGAGTTGTTATTCATAGGTATCTACGCCTACAATTTTTCGTCATAAACCGTAGGCAACTTCGCATAGTTTTTGCCTACTTAGACAAAAATCGTAGGCCGTAGGAAAAATATTGCGCTTATCGTCTTCCCTCGAAAACAAGAGCCGGTTCTTATATTCAAATTGTTCTAAAAATCTCAATTTATTTTAGAACCTGCATATAAAAGGAGCCTTTTATGTAAATAAAAAAGTCAGAAGCTCTTCTATTTGAATAAAAAAGTCGGCTCTTGTTTTTGTGATAAGACGGCACGAGTAGATAATTGTATTTGTAGATAAAACCTACGGAAGAACCTACGTAGATCGTAGACCGTATCAACACTGGCTCAGACAATCGTTGATCTAAGTTGGTCTTATTCTGTACTTTAACATCAAACTGTCCAAATTGAATTACCAATATCCTGGCCTGCAAACACAAAAAAGCGACTAGAAGCAACTAGGAGCAACAAATTGTTCTCTTTTTGTTCCCACTTGTTCTTTTTTGATTTTTATTTTGTGCATCTTCTGGTAATTTGAATGGACCGTTAGAGAATACCGAAAAAGCCCGTGACATGCAACTACGATTTTTCGAAATTATTCAAATTTGAAAACGTTTATCGGCAAAAATCTTAATTAACATCATTTGGTTAATTATTAATGTTCATCGATTTGAAAGAAGTTTTTATTAAATATATATTTTCGAAAATTTCAAAAACTTCGAAAATATATTTCGAAAAGAGATGTGTAAAAACGTTTGAATTTTTGTAACGGTCAAAATTTTGAATGAAACTATCAGGATGCATTCAAAATTTGATTCTTGCCAGGTTGTAATGAAATGTCTGGAATAAAATTAAAAATGACAAAAAGTAATTTTTCTTACCTATTATAATCATCATCCTGCTGTTCATAACTTCTTGAGTCAAATCTCGTATCATTATCAACTGCCATTTGAATTGCATTTCTTAAAAGTTCAATATCATTAATCTGCTGTCCATTTGATGAGATTGTGAGAAATCTGTGTGAGAGAAAAGATTACAATTGTAAAATTTTTTTATTTAAAAAACTTTTTAATTGAAATTTTTTCATGCATCAGAACTTAAATAGAAATGAAAATTTTCAATTTAATTGCGATGAGAAGCAAAAACATCATTCTATGCATTTATTCATTATATCCTTTTAAGAGAATTAAATTCACATTTGCATTTAGTGTTCTCTTTATGAAAATATCCTTTAGTGTAATGTCAACAATACTGAACATCTGCAGCAACTGGTATTTTAGAAAAATTTACATTATTTGAAAATTTGAGATTATCATCATCAAAAGTTATTTTAAGAATAAATATTTAAACAAGTCTTTTTGCTTCAATAAACCTTATTTGCAATTTTAGCATTTTAATATTTAGTTTTAAATGACTTAAAGTAAATCTATCAACACTTTTTTTACGTGATTGAAGTTCTTTTTAAAAGAAATTTTCTTCTAAATTTCACATTATACAGCAATTTTCGCATCTTTATTCAATTTAAAATTCTTTTATTTTATTGAAAACTTTGATTAAAAATTTTCTTCTTTAGCTTAGCAATTGAGCGCTTTGATAGTCGAGTTGATAAGGTGCTGGTCTGGAAGCATGAGATATTTGGTTCAATCTCAGACCTTTACGAAAATTTCCACAGACTTTTTAAAAAATTTAAAAAGATTATGCGAATAATTCGGCTTCTTATCTGCATAATGCCGAACCTTACTTAAGATATTTTGACCGCTCAAAAATGCTCTCGGAGTGTACTCTAAAAGGTGAGGTATCTCACGATAGTTTGGTTTAAATGTTCTGTAGTGTTACAGTGTAGTGAAAATACTTGAGCGGCTTCATTGGTAAGATTAAAATTTTAAATATCTAATTTTTGTTTTTAGTCACTTTTTAATGCATTTTTATTTATTTTAATTTAACGGGTATTTGAGATTTAAATTAACGATCAAAGCGCCATCTTGAAGAACCACAAAAATTTTTTTTCAAAATTATTATTTTCCAACTTAACACGAACTTAGAGTATAATCAGAACAGAAATGATTTGAAAATGCAATTTTGACCGGAAAAATTTTTGATCTTTCAATTTAGTTGAAAATTTCAAGTAAAAATCGATTAACGCAAATTAACTTCAACTAAATTTTAATCGATAAAATTTTTCAACTAAAATTTATTCGATTAGTGTTTTATTTTTAATCGATTAAAATTTAGTTGATTTTTAGTTAGTTGTAATTAAATTTTCAAACGGTTTCGGACTCTGAAAATTTTTGAAAAAACCCAGGCGTGGACACACGTTGAGCTTCTTCTTCTTGCTCATTTTTGTGTGTCCACACCTGGGAAAAAATAGTGAAAAAAGCTGTTATCTGAATAACCCTACTTGTGAGCTAGCAAAAGCTCCGTCCCCTCAAAAATCAAATCAATCCGTTCTTCTGTTGCTATTTGAAATAAAAGGTGAATTATTGCATATAATTTGAATATGTTTCAACAGAAAGAAGTAGAAATTGTTTTTACTAGGAATTTGATTTTATAAGAAAAAATCGAAAAAGATTTTTAAAGGCAAAAATTTGAAAATTCAAAGCAATTTAAAAAAAGAAATAAAATGTTTTTCTATAAAAGGAAAAATCAATTATAAAGTAAAATTAAAAAAATCCCCAAACCCTTGAATATTTTACTGTCACAACATTTGAATTCAACAAAGGATGAAAAATCCTCAAGAGGTAGACAAAATTTATGCATATCTTTAACACCTTACACGCAGACAACACATACATTAAAACCACGTAGTAATAAAATAGAAATCTTATATGTAAGAGAAAATATGCAGATGTTTCTGAATGTTGTCGCAACATAACGACACATGGCCGTTATCAAATAAATTTCAAAGCAAATAAGCAACAAATGGGAAAACTATTTTATTTTCAGATCTCTGTGGGATTTTATCCATACACATATTTGCATAAACACATGTTTTTCCTTTTCAAGTGATTCTTTCTGTTTTGGCATTGCTTGCAATGTGTGTGGTGGATAACATTCTGTTTAAATATAAAAAATTTTATTTTTCAATTTGACGATAAAAAGGATCTTGACATTTTTTTCTTCTTTTTAATTTTTACTAGAGAGACACAAAATGTCTGTTTTTAGATGATTTAGGAAAAAGTTGATTGTTTTGACCTTGTAGAATTGAAGCTAATGATAGAACAAATTCGACATGAATTGTCACGGTAAATTAATTTTCATTGAGAAAAAAGAATGTTTAACTTCTTTTGTCAGTTGCTTTTCTTTCAATCTATCTAATTTTGTATCTTCTCGCGTGACATTAATCTTCTACAAAGATTTATCGATAATTTTAGCTAATAATAGCAGACTTTGGATAATTTGAATTAAGGCTTATGAACTCTTTGATATTTTATTGATATCGCGAATTTCTCTTTTATCACAAGTCATAAAAATAATCTTAATAGCTTAAAAGAATGCTCAAAAATTAAAAATTTAAAATAATTCCATAGCTTCGTGCTATTGTTTTTAAACTATAGCTCTTTTAGTACAAGTCCCTTTCAAAAAGAATTTTCTTTTTAGAAAAGCAAATGCGAAATATCAAAAAAGTTCTCAGATCTTGATTTGAAGAAACTTTTTCTTTCTTTGAAGAATTTTGTTGTTGTAGAAACAATAGAAGAAAATTTCATTGAAAAGAAGAATTATTGAGGAAATTCCACTTTATACTTACAGTATGATTGATAAATAATCAATATAAGTCTTGTTTTAATTTGAGAATCACTTAATAATTACACAAAGTAAATTTTTAATTTTCTCAGAAAGTTTTCAAGAAACAAAACAAAACAAAACAAAACTTTTGTTGAATTTCGTTGTAAATGTTCGTTAAATTTTGTTTTAAGTTTCGTTAAAAACTTTCGTTAAATATCCTTTTAAAAGTTTGTTAAAAACTTTCGTTCAATTTTGTTAAATTTCTTCGTCAAATTTCGTTAAAAGTTTTCGTTAAATTTTGTTTAAAATCTTCGTATAATTTTGTTAAAAATGTTCGTTAAGTTTTATTTCTTCATGAATTTCATTTCTAAACAGTCTAATATTTCTCATATCTTCACATTCTTTAAAAATTTGTCATCATGAAAGAAAAAGAGTGAAAGCAACACCATTACACAAGCGGAAATGATAAATAAACTTCACTCGTATGTACTTTCTGCAACGTCATTTTTCAAATTACCTGAAAAAATGTCTCTCTTAAAAATAGTAAAAATTCTTCATAAATCCAACTCAATGATGAAAAAAAGAAAGAAAGAAATGGAATGCAATTGAAAATTAATTAAATTGCACTGTCAATTACCGCGAAATGCAAATGAAATTCATTGAGAATGCGAGAAATTTCATTTCTAATTTATTCTCTTGCATTTTATCAGGAATCCAATTAGTTTACTGGTTTTGAGACTTTTTTCTACATGCATTGACTGTAAATAATCAAATTTATCAACGACACAAGAGAAGAACTTTGTCATTTTTCCCCATGAATAAGCAGCAACAACTTACGCACATTTCTTTGTTTCCCTATTCGATTATAAATAAAAATCTGCCTTCGCAGTAATGCGACATGAATTGATCACATGTCAGAGTGAAGCATGTGATGCATGACTGTGTTTATGATAAATTGGACAATGTGACAGAATAAGGCAGTGATACTAGATTGTGGGTCATTCAGAAGACAAAATTATGCTGAATTTCAGGAAAATTTTTTGCAAAATCAAAATTTTAAAAGAATTTTGTGGAAATTGCTGTAGAATTTTGAAGAATTTTCTACAGAATTCCAGGATAATATTTTGCAAAATTTTTCCGAGAATTCTGTAAAAAATTCTACAGAATTATTTTTAAAATTTAATTCAGCAGAAATTTTCCCTGAAATTCTGCAGAATTCTTTCTATTGTGTCATCTGCACCCGTGTTACTAGAAAAATTTTGTAAAAATTTGAAGTTAAGAAGTTAAAACAGACTCTTTTCCGAGTAAAGGTTAAAATCGAAAATTTTTATTTCATTTCTTTTTAAATAATCAAGGAAAGAACTCTTGAAAATGACAACAGAGTAACCATTGAAACTCAAAAATTTTTGCAAAAAAATACGCTATTATGTCCACGATGACTGGTTGGCTGGCTGGACTAGTCATAACTCGGTAACCGTATGACGTGGAAAGGTGATCGAGGGCTTTCTGGAAAGGTCTCGACGCGTTTAGAATCGTAAGAAACGTCAAGAAAACATGTTTTGAAAATTTTTCAAAAATCATGGCCTAGGCCATGCAATCCAGGTACAAGGGCATGAACTTCGATAATTTCAAAAATTTTCAAACATATGAGTACAGCATATCGTTGGAAAGATCTTGAAGTGTAGATTACGATGATAATAAAATATTTTGGATCCGAGCTATTGCATGCCGGTCAATGGTGGTTTGACATGATGTTGGACAAAATGTTGCCAAATGTCATGAAACCTGTAGAAAATATGTCAAAAGTGATTTTTTTAGAACATGTTCTACGAAAAATTTCACAAATATAAGACTTTAGCATATGCTTGAAAAGGTTTCAATGCTTATATGAAGGTAACGCTAAATTTTTTTGAATTAGTATCAATCTTGTTGCATTCTGAAGTCACCAACAAGTGCTAGTCGAAGAAATTTGAAATACGTCGCCAAACATACTGATCTGTCAAAGCAAAAATGCGCTTTAATCTTCGACTAGCAGGGCGTCGAGATTGATCTACTTGTTTGTTAATTTGTAAAATTTTCGATAAAGATTTTTCCTCTTGAAAATGTTGAAACAGAGTGACAATGTCTTGACATATTCATTTATAAAATATTTATATTGCACGTACAAGTTAAAGTAGAACGATTAGATTCTTTTCAATCTCTTAGAAAGAGTGAAAGAGCTTTGATTAACTGTTTATGATGAAGATAAAATTTTTTCGTCCATTGAGATAATGTTGATGTATAATTGTGTCATCTAGAAGATTAAGTACATAAATTGTCTGTAATTTTATCCCCTTCATGCTGTGAATGTGGAGTGATTAACAAAAAGCTTCTTTTACATCTTCTTTATGAGCATAATTGCAATTTTTCAATGCTATGATGATGAAAAGTGAGAATAAAACTTTAATTCAAGGTTTACAAATTTAACGGTTTAAATTTTATAAAAAGTTTAAATTTTCAAAAACCGTTATTTTAAAAATTATTTTTGTTATTATTTTTCCTTAAGCATGTATCATTCACCACTTAATTCATACAATAATGAAAAGCAATTTTATACTCTTCTCTCATTTTCTTTCTGTGTCAGCATTTAAAAGATAATAATGAGATGATAATGTTACTTGGTTTTAAAGAGAAAGCAATGAAGGCCATCATCATGTTTTTGTAAAGACATAATGGTGAGTAGGTAAATGAGACTAAATAAATTCATGCTAGAAGCTATTTTTTTTCTATTTAGATATCAAAATGTGATGATAATGGACAAAATCATAAATTGAATTAAATAAATTGATTTTTTATGTAAATTAAAAATTTTGTCTCTTTTTCTAATGAAAAAAGAATTTTTAAATAATATTAAGAAAATTCTTGATTTTAACGGTGAATGAAATATTTCAAGAGAAAAGAATTTAATCGTGCAATTGTGCAATTCTGTCATCACAAAATGCACACATGAGAATCGATTGAGTGACGACAACATGAAAAAAAATATTTTCTGCATGCCTCAGGTTTCTTGCGTTTGACATTCGTAAGCTATTTTCTATTATACAATCAAGAAAGAGTGAAGGAAATGAAAGTGATGTCAAGAACATTATTTTATTGATCTCTTGGTAGTTTTTTGATTGTTTGAGAATTTTCTTTTAAAAAATTTAAAAATTAAGAAATTTTCTTACTAAAGCTTCTTACATGAAGGTAATTTTAGCTAATAAATCAAGTAATTTTTGTATTTCATATATTTTTATAACATTTTCTTTTATTTGCAAGATTTGAATTTGTAGATAAGTTAAATTAAGCAATTTAGAAACAGTAAATAAACTATTTTAGCCTCAAATAGCTTTAAAGTTTTCATTCCATCAATCATAAATAGGGTTCGGCATTATGCATATAAGAAGAAGAATTATGTGCATAATTTTCTTCTTCTTCTTGATTTTCCCATATAAAAATGAATAATAAGAAGAAAATTATGCGCATAATTCTTCTTCTTATATGCATAATGCCGAACCCTAATCATAAAAGATTTTAACTTCGACAATAGTTGAAATATCTCAAAAACATTTGCATAGTCGTTATATCTAGCATTCCGGAACGAAAAAGTGATGGTTTGTATTTCAAAAAATTCAACTTGATTTTCGAATAAAAAACGCTTCTTCACATTCTTCCTAAATTCGGTTTTTTTGGCTATTTAGAACTAAATTTAGAAATGAAAAAAAGTCAAATTAGTCATTGAAAAAAGACTCGAAACGCTTAAAATTTGCCGCTTATAACAAAATTTTTAAAAACATTAATGAATTTTTATGCATTTAAGTTGTTCCGAAATATTGTAGTTGAGCACCATCGAGAATTCAGAAAGTTTTCGGAATTCCTATTTACCCGTTATTTTTTTTTTCAGAATACCAGTTTGCTATACTACTGGTCAATAGCTAGTATTCAAAAGGCTACTGTAGCCACTAACTACTTTAAGAAAAATGGCTAATGACTACAGTGGTCATTTGGTACTATATTATTTTGACTACTGTAGCTAAAATTTACTGTAGAATGTAAGTAAATTCCAAGTAATAATAGAAGTTTGATTTGATTGATTTTTTTTGAAGCCGTTATAAAATTTCTTTCAAATTTTAATTTTTAAATATTTTCATTTCTTATCAAATTGTGAGAAAATAATAAATCATAAACTGTAATATAAAACACAATTAATAAGAAAATTCAGTGATTTCTTAAAATTTTGTATTCAAAAAAGCAGTTATAGGGGCATCAGGGGACTTTTTTTTGTCCAAACAGACAACCCCCTGAATTTGAATTTTAACGGATAAATCGTGTATTGTAACATTCTATTATTTCTTGGTAAATTCAATTTTTACAACTCTGAACGTTTGGAATTTTCATATCACAAATCTCGGTCATTAGATAGAAATTTTAACTGCAGATGAAGAAGTTCAACCTCTTTGACAAATAAACAATTTAAAGAATGCATTTTACAAAGTTTACAATTTGTCTTTGAAAGAAAGAAAATTTAATTAACAGAGACACAAGCTCATACATTTCTAATTTCTTTTTAACTTTTAATTGTTGTTTTATGAAAGAGATTTTTAATTAAATTGCACACAAAAAACAAACAAACACTCATGGCTAGTTGTGCACATAATTATAAAGTGCTTCACATTTCTATAAAATAGCAAACTTATTGCATTTATCCCATTGAGGTTTCAAGAGTGAAAGAATTTGAAAATTGAGATTTAATTAGCAATTTTTGATTGTTGATTTTATTTATTTGAAATTTGATTTAATAACAGGAAAAATTAAATTAGAAAATTTCATATGCTCGATTAGTTAGGCATTCAAAGTTATCAATTAAATTTTTATTTTTAATCAATTTGGTAAAAATAGAAAAAGTTCTTTAAAACATCAAAACAATTTAATTATAAATAAAATGTCCCTTTGCCTCAATGTCACTCATTCAAAAGCAAGAATTTTCATTTCAAGTCACATCTGCTTTAAGTAAAAAGGTAGGGAAAAGTTTCTAATCCTACTAGACCGAGAGATGGATGACTACACGTGACAACAAGAAAAAAATCAATTTCAATATTGAGATAGAAATTTTTTTTTAGAACTTTCATAAAAGAACTTCAATTTGGATAGATTTAACTATTTCTAGTTTTGTCATTTATTATAGTGAAGCAAACAAGAGGTGCGAACTTTTTCAAAAAAAAATTCAAAAATGCAAAAATATCAAAAATTTAAAAAACTTTTTTGATAATTTTCATACAAAAAATAATTTTTCAATGTCTATTCTGTTTTGCTTATCAAGAGTTCTAACCCCTTTGAAAGCAAAAGAAATAGTCTTTAAAAATCAATTTTCAAAATAA
>JACWBX010003990.1:561-12882 GCA_014622435.1 Polypedilum pembai
AAATTATTGTAAGGTTTTAATTGTAAGGTTCTATGTAAAAATTATTGTAAAGCGAGTGTGGCCCGCTATAAGGCCTCTCAGCCAGTTTGGGGCGAAATAAAAAGTAATAATAATAAAAAAAGAGAGAATTGTTGATCACGGTAGGAATTGAATTTTTACTGTAGAAATTCATTTTTTTTTTCAAAATGAAGAGAAAATAAAACAATTTTATCATAATAATTTAAAATATTTCTCACTAAATGATTAGTAAGTCAACTAGTTCAATTTGATTTCAACACTTTTTAAGCTCAAATGATTGATCAAATTTTTCAAAATTTGATAGATTTTTAAGGAATTTTTCGAATGTTATCTTTTTCGAGATACTCTTCTTCCAGAATACTTAAAAACAAATATAACACTGGTAATTTCGAACAATTACTGCTTTTTTTGTCTAGGTTTCTTGAATGATTTTCTTTCAAAAAAATTAAAACTTTACATCTTTATATTATCAAGTAGTAGTAGTTTTATATTTTATAAATAAATTTGTTTACATATTTTATCTTTAGACTAGAAAAAGAGAGCGAAAGTAAATAATTCACAACAAAGAGATTTTCATGAAAAAAGAAGAAAAAGTCTCACATAAAAAAAGAATACAGATTCCGCAGTTAGTTGTCTATTGAAACGCTACATGAAGAGATCATTTTCACGTCTACGCGAAGAGTAGAAATTTTTCACAATTTTGCGATAACTCAATTATCATTATTATCAAAATTACGTTAATCTACGAAATACTACAGCTGTAAAAAAAAGTCACTGTGCCAGACATAAAAAGTTTTATCAATAAAATTTTTTCTTTGCCGAAGAAGATAACGTTGAATTTCGTCAAATCAACCGTGTGTCCTAAATTTAAAATTAGTAACATTCGTGTGTTCTATCGGATTGCCGTTTAGTTGTGCTTGAGCATTTAATCGAATCATATCGGCGGGAAAAAGGCAAAAAAATTACGCCGAGTGAACAAAGAATAAATTTTTCTTAAGTCATTGTATCGTAAAAAAATCTGGCACAAAAACTTGTTTATTTTTAACAAAATTTGCAGTGACCACGCGTCGGAAGAAATTGAAAATTTCAAGTGAAGAAAAAACATTTTTTCAAGTATCTTTTTTATCTCAACGAGCAAGTCACGTGATCAGGAAGGAAAAGTTTTATAAATAACTTAAAAAGAAGAAAAATTATTGCCAGAGATCACGCCAATTTGTGTACGACAAGAAGAATTAATTTTTTTTCCACATAATTACTTACATTGCGCATCAACGTTGCGCCTTTGTTCATCACTTTCTCACGCACATTATTATTGATAAAACTCGATAAAAATGAGTTCACGGGGATTTTTGTTGCGTATGCCTGATGATGATTCACTCGATCAAATTGAACGACGACCACTAAGTCCAAATATCATCATTTCACGACCAGAATTTACAGCACGAGAAGGAGGTATAAATGAAATTAAATATTTATCAGGTCATTAGCTTTTTATATCGGCATTGGGAATTGTTTATTTTTAAATATCAAATTAAAATACGTCAGAAATATTTTTCGTTTGTGTACTAAAAATATCGACATTGAAAATGTAAATCAAAAGAAAAGTAGTGAGTTAAAATGAGAGTAAATAAATAAATAAATTATAACGACTTTTAGTTGATGACATTTTTAAATGTGAAAGATAAAAAGTCAAAATCAATGGAAAAATTGAGATAAAAAAGATTTGAATTGAAAAATGTATTAGCAATAAACATTGATGCTCCACCTAGAACAATTTCAATCTCAGAATTTGTCAAATAAATTCTATAAATTGTTGAGTTTTAAAAACAAACAACATGACAATTTAGTGACAATTAACAGATTTAAGATAAACTCTTTTGTAAATAAATCTTTATTTGTCGTTCATTTCCAATCATTTTCTTGCCAAACAGAACTCAAAACTAATTCAACAATTCTTGTCAATAATAACTAAAAATATAAAAACTCTTTTATTGCTTTTCTTTTTTTGTTTATATTCGTTTTGTTTACATTTGTTGATTGAGACATGATTGATTAATAGCATAGTCGCCCTCTGCTATATCGATAGAAAAAGAGAGTAAATATTCCAGTAGTTATTTTTTTATAATTTATTTTTTAAAAGTTTTCCATTAGCTGAGGTCAGTACTAATTGTGACTTCAATAGAGTTAGTTGAAAAAAAAAATGTTTTTTAATCGCACTGATACAATGTCATTCACTGAAGTTTTAAACGATCCCAAATTTGTTAGATTTTTAAGACATTGGGAATTTGCACGTCGACCTGAGGCAGTTCGTGAAATATTTAAAAGTAGATAAAAGTTTTAAGCTTATTTTTATTTATTTTTTAATTTTCTTTTTTTTTATTTTTTGTTTCCCTGTTCTCGATGAAAAGATTCCGAATCACCAGCGATGTCGTTGACAGGCGGTCAGAGCGGTCAAATACCAAAGAGTCCAGAGATTGAGGAACCCGAATTGTCGAATCAAATATCAGCTGCTTACGAAGTGCCACAATTTCCAATCGAGCAAATCGAGAAGAAGCTCTTGTTGCAAAGACATTTGACTGCTAAGTGAGTAGAGACTTTTAGACATTTAATTACTACTTAGTTCTTGTTTCTGTTTTTGCCTGTCATTTCTTTATTCATTTTCCTTCTCCATCATCACGATAATTCATTTAAGTCAACACAATTGCCAAAATGTGTCAATAAAAATTGCAATTCAAAATAAGTTACTAACGCCAATCGATGATGGAACTTGAAAGCTAAAAGAGAAAATGAAAAAAAAAAATATATTTCATTTCCATTTGTGCACAGTTATTGTGGACTTTCAATTAGTAAGCGACTCGACACTGAAAGCATGAGAAGTGAGAATTCGTGAACATATCTAAAGTGAAAAAAAAAATTGAATTTATTTTTTTTTCTGGCTCAAATTGCATTACTGAACTTGGAATAAAAATAAGTTATTTAAAAAATACTGATAAAGCATATGTGAGTAAACTGATAATCTTACTGATTCTCATATGACTCGAGTATTGTTGATTTTTCTTACCTAGATGTTCATGGAAATGTTGTTGTTATTGCATGAGATTTAATAATTTATTTTTTAAATCAGAAGTAAAAATGTCAAATTTCTTATTTTTTCATAACAAATACCACAAAACCTTTAGTTGTTTTCTTTTCTCAAACATTCAAGATCCCATCAGATTTTGCAAAAAAAAATCTTTAATTGATTTGTTTATGATTTCATTGAAATTTAGCTAAATTTTTATTGATTTTTTGTATTGATTCATAAGTTCAATGATGGCCAATTTTTTAAACCACTTAGTAACATACAGGATGACTTTGCAATGCATTTATACGATCTGGATTATTGAGTTTAAATTGATATTTTTTTCAATTTCAACGAAGTTTTACAATTCAATAAACTGGAGAAATATTATTTTTATATCGTAAAACTAAAACATATAAAACATTTTTTTCTGGATTCCAGATCGAAATAGTAGCGATTTGAGTTTCGAAAAATTTAAACCATATTTTGTGAAAATTTTAATAGATTCACACGTTTTAAAAAACAAAAAATAATACAAAAAATTCCTTTATTATGCTTTCTGACTATTTATATTCAAAATATATTGTTTAGAAATGAAAGAAATACAGATTAGTAATTAAAGAGAAAATAAAACATTTTATATTTGTCGTTTTAAATGAAATTCCAAACAATATTAACGAATGTTTGATTTATTTCGAAAAATATCTATTTGGCTGATAATTTTTTAATTTGGACTACCAGACACTATTTGAACACCCTAAGTAAAAAATAAATGATGTATCAATTAATTTCTAATCTAAATTGCATAAGAAATAATTCTTTTCTGTTCCGGTAACAAAATAAAGATGCAATTTTCATCTTCTATTACTCTTTTATTACATGTTCAGTATACATCATCGCATTATAAATTACATTTTTTTCCGATTCCTTTTCTTCTATTTACCGAAAGCCAATTTAGAAGGCAAAAGTGTGGTCGTTTGTGTGTTTTTTCCATTCATTCAGTTTTGTGTCTTCTCTTGAAAAAGTGTACATCTCTCGTGTCCTAATTGAAGGATTTAAATTGTTACTAGGAATTAAAAAAAAAAAGCTTAATAAGCAGTTAGTGAAGAATAAGAAGAAATTTAAGTGCTAAAATATGTTTGGATTTGCAACCGATGCCAAAAAGTTGTTTTGGGAACGTTCACAAAGGTAAAAAAAGTTGAGAAAGTCCTTGACAAGGTCTAATGCCTATCGATCAGTAAATGATGTTTATTGAGCAATTAATAATTATTTTTCTCCGCGAAGTAATTATTTCTCTCCCCTAGTGCCAAAGTTACTTTTTTATTTAATTCTTACTTCTTCTTTCACCATAAATCTTCAAAAAAGAAACGATCGCGTGCAACACGAGAAAAATTTATTCAAGTATTTTTTATTGTTGCTGAAAATTAAAGTACAAAAAAACACTTTAAGAAGCTTTTCTACACCAAAAATTTTCACTTTATTTTACAAAAAAAAATTAAAAAGTCACAGGACATTGAGCTGGATCGAAATAGCCAGCACGAGCTTCAGTAATTGTTGGTGGACAGAAATTAATGACTCGAACGTGCATTGGTCCTGTAATGATGTTATTCACTTGTCGTACAAGATCCAAATTACAACACTCTATGTATTTTGCTTCTGTTCTAATTGATGATGGATTACAAACGCCTTCATGCATCACTGGACCCTCATACAATGCACAACGAAGATCTTTACACGGTGTCTTGCACATTTCTGCTAAATTGAAATTGAAACAATAAAAAATCAATTAAAATTCCAATTTAGTTTAAAGGTGTGCGCTATTTATATCTTCTCACGTGTCTATTGATTTGATTAAAGAAACCTTACACTGATATTTACCTAAATAACTTGGAATTTTGATTTAGTTTTATGTGAGAAATTAAAGTTATAGTTTGAATTGATTGAAGTTTCAGTAGAAAATGAAAAAATTTTATTATTTGTGAAATTCAAAGGTTGCTGAGATTGGAAATTAAATTTTTGAAAGCAATAAAAAAAGTTGTGGGAAATTGTTGTAGAACTGTTAGTTGTTTTTTACAATTCTAAACAAAATTTGTGCAGTGTTTAGATTTAAAGCTTCTTTAAACTATAAAAATTTTCCTTCAATCTGAATGTCTAAAGCTTTCACTTCCCTCGTAATCATCTTAAATTTACATTTCTTTCATGAAATTTAATCTCTTTTATAGACACAACAATTCAAAACAAAATAAGTTCAAGTTCAAAAAACAAATCTTTTATTCAATGCCAAAGGTTTTTTATTTAACAGTAAAATTTCTTGATGCAAGTCTCAGGATATTTTTTGTTGCGATGATTTTCATTGTCATATTTGTTGCAATGTTTGCTTCCCGGAATTGGAAATGGTTGACAGTAAGGATTGCAAGGAAAATAAGGTACACATTTGTTGTCACAAGGATAAAGTGGATCACAAATTCCGTATGGATTGATTTTTCGACATTGTGGAATTGAAACGCAGCAAGTTTTAGAACAGCAATTGTTGAGATTCATCTTGATTTAGATGTTGAAAAAATTTGGAAAATAAAGTTTAGGTGTTGACTCTTCGAAGGTTGAAATAAAAATGAAAAAAAAGTTTTTTGTTGAAATTCAAAGGTTGCTGGGATTAAAAACTTTTCATCTATTGACTTACTTTTAATTGTCAAGTGGTCGTATACAAGGGTTCCAATTATAACAAGCAGCTTTGCAAGGGCAACCATAAGTGCAACCGCATTTTGGTTCTCCTTTCTTAGGAGTGAGTGATGGAAAATCTGACTGTGACTGCGGTGCACAACGAACGATATAACAAGGCTTACAGGGAAATTCAGTTTCACATCGAATCAAACGACATTTACAACAACCTGATTGAGCACACGACATGTTGAAATTAAAATTGAAATTTAGAAATTTTGAAAATCAAAAGAAATTTATTTTATTGAACTTCACAAAAGTGAGAAAAAATTTAGAATGAGTGAAAAAATTTTGTTGAAATTTCAAAGATGACTGCGATGATTTTTATTTTTTTTTTGCTTTCCGTCATTTTCAATCAATAATCAGGAAGATACAATTTCAATTTCTCTATAATGAAAAAGATGAAAAATCTTGATTAATTGACTAATTTTTAAAAATATTTCTCATTACTTACGTCCATTTTTACAAAACATTTTCTCACATCGTGATGATCCATTTGTAATGAGATTTTTATTGCACATTGGAGTCTCAAAAATGTTTTTTTCACATGGATCATTATAAAGATTTGCTGGTGGAAGAATTCGACAGCAAGGATCAGTTGGACAGACTTCTGAACATGGATTACACGATTGAATACTTTGATGTGTTGGCTCATAGCTCAAACATGATGAAACTTTTGTTTGATTTGGTGGATTGAAGCAATTCATTTTTGCTGCTTGTTTAACTTGAAATTTTGAAACTGAATGAAAAATTTGAAATTTAAAGGTTTACTAAGATCAAAATTTTTCCATATTCTACTTGCAGAGTAATGGAAATCGATCGTCATTCAATTGCACCAGAAGTCCATCAAGCGGATGATGCTCTTTCAATTGATGAGCACGATTTTGTGCCGCACTTTCAACGTGTTTCAATCTCAGGCGAAGACACGAGTGGTGTGCCATTAGAAGATCTTGAGAGAGCATCACGTTTGTTGATTCAAGCTTTGGAAATTCGTGAACGTTATATGACAATTTCTCATCAATCATTTCCTCAAACGACTGGACGATTTGTACGTGCACGACAAGAAAAAGATGCTAATGTTTTTCATCATGATGATAAGAAAACAATTGCTGGTGAGAAAATTTTCCATTCAATTTTTTCTTGCTTAATTTTTTAATTTAATTTTTCCTTTCTTAATTTATAAAAATTAAAATCAAATTATCAAGATCATCGAGGTAAACGAAAAGTTTGTTGAATGTCAAGTGAATAAACGCAAGCTGTTTCTCGTTCTCGTTGACTGTTTCATTTTCTATTCTATTTTATAATTTCAAATTTTGTAACTAATTCGTTGCTTTTGATCACGAAATGTTTTTTTATCTGTCTCGACTTTATTTTTGAACTCCATTTGATGTGCTCACACAAAAATGGTTCATGTTAGCTCATGACAATTGTCAGCTTAAATGTTGCTTATTGTATTTTTTCAGAGCATCCAGTCAATGCACCACCACATGATTCACCATGGGATGTTGAATTTGTTGATGATCTCGAGTGTACACTGAAGGCTGAGAATGGAATTTATCAAGTTTATCGTGATGCTGAATGCCAGGATATTTATGACTATCCATGTCCAAAACTATCAGAATTTATTCAAGACATGCAGACAATGTGTACAATGATTGCAGATGGACCATTAAAGTCATTCTGTTACAGACGTTTGAGCTACTTGTATTCAAAATTTCAACTTCATGTGCTGCTCAATGAACTCCGTGAGTTGGCATCACAAAAAGCTGTTCCTCATCGAGATTTTTATAACATTAGAAAAGTTGACACTCACATTCATGCAGCATCTTGCATGAATCAAAAACATCTTTTGCGTTTTATTAAGAAAACATTAAAAAATAATGCTGATGAAGTTGTAACTGTCACAAAATCTGGTCAAAAGATGACTCTTTCTGAAGTGTTCAAGTCTATGAATCTCACAACTTATGATCTCACTGTAGATATGCTTGATGTGCATGCTGTAAGTAAAATTTCCCTCCTTGTTGAAAATTCAATTTAACTTTAAATTTTAAATTTTTTTGTAGGATCGAAATACATTTCATCGTTTTGATAAATTCAATGCCAAGTACAATCCAATCGGCGAGTCAAGACTTCGTGAAGTTTTTCTCAAAACCGACAATTATCTAAATGGCAAATATTTTGCGCACATAATAAAAGAAGTCGCTTCCGATTTCGAAGAATCAAAATATCAAAATGCGGAACTTCGTCTGTCAATTTACGGAAAGTCGAGAGATGAATGGGAGAAATTAGCCAAATGGGGACTCGAACATAATGTTTATTCTGACAACATTCGTTGGTTGATTCAAGTACCACGATTGTATGATATTTTCAAGACTAACAAAATTGTCAAATCGTTCCAAGAAATTATTGACAACATCTTTTTGCCACTTTTTGAAGCGACTGCTTATCCTAACAAACATCCAGAACTTTACAAGTTTTTACAGTATGTTATCGGCTTAGATTCAGTTGATGATGAAAGCAAGCCTGAAAATCCACTAATTGATACTGAAATGCCAACACCAGCTCAATGGACTGATGATGAAAATCCTCCATATGCTTATTATCTCTTCTACATGTACTCAAATCTCACCGTACTGAATAACTTCCGTCGTGAACGAGGATTAAATACTTTTGTCTTAAGACCACATTGTGGTGAAGCTGGTGCTGTTCAGCATTTAGTTTGTGGTTATTTAATGGCAGAAAATATTTCTCATGGTCTGCTGTTACGCAAAGTTCCAGTTCTTCAATATCTCTTTTATCTCGCTCAAATTGGCATCGCTATGAGTCCACTTAGCAACAATTCATTGTTCTTAAACTATCATCGTAATCCATTGCCTGAATATTTAGCTCGTGGATTAATTGTGTCACTTTCGACTGATGATCCTTTGCAATTTCATTTCACTAAGGAACCTCTTATGGAAGAATATTCAATTGCTGCACAAGTATGGAAATTATCTAGCTGTGACATGTGTGAATTGGCTCGCAACAGTGTCATCATGTCAGGATTCTCACATAAAGTCAAACAACATTGGCTTGGACCCAATTATACACGCGAAGGTGTTGCTGGCAATGATATAACACGCACAAATGTGCCAGATATCAGAGTCGCTTTTCGTTATGAAACATTGTTGGATGAATTGTCGAACATTTTCAAAGTTGGCACAGAAATGTCCTAGGGCTACGAGAATGCTGGCTATGAGGATGAATGGGATATGCAATCTTAGTAATATTCTTTCCTTTCTCTTTTAATAAGGTTTGAGAAAAAATTTTTTTGTTTAGAAATTTGAAATAGATAAGAAAATCTTTTAAATTTAAACTTTTTGATTTGATTCAATATGATCGATAACTAAAAACAATTGATCATGTCAAATAAGGAAAGTTTTTAAAAGATAAATCAAGAATTATTCAAATTTATAAACAAAAGAATTCCCAAATCTATTACAATTTCTCTTTCTCTCATATTTTTGCACATATAAAATAATGTTGTTAAAAATATTATCAAATAATTATTGTTGTTAGTCGTATTTTAAGAATGACATGATGAAAAATAGTAACAACAAATTCAGGACCACAAAATGTAATGCGACATTAAAGAAAGATTTATATAATGAATACCATGCTTCATTAGTGTCTTACCATTTAGCCAAAACAAAGAAAGAATAACACAAAAGTATTTGAGAGATTTCAATCAAAAACGAATTTTATTTGTAGAAAATTTTTCATTTTTTAGAACTAATATGTAGTGAGGAGAAGATGCTTTATGTGTAACTGAAAAATTAATGAATTTCCTCTTCTAGTTTTTCATATAATAAAAATTTATTGCCATATTTAAAAATGATATTCAAAAAATATAATGTGATGTTTTATAAATTAAAATATATCATGAAAGAGAAAAAAATTAGATATTGGACATTAAAAGAATTTAGATTTATATGAATTAGAAATTTACTCAATCTCTCATTTTCAATTTAATTCCAAATTGGATACTTGACTATTATGAAGAAAAAAATTCTTTAAGAAAATTAAAAATCTTTTCTCATATTTTTTGAATAAACAAAAAATGTATTACAAAATATTAAATTATAACTCTATGATCTTTCTGTAGTAATCAAGAAATATTTAAAAAATTATTGTATTTAAATTTGATTAAAATAAACAAAATAATTACTATCTGTTGGAAAAATACAAAAAAATTGGACTTTTCTTCTAAAAGTAGACACATATTGCTCCAATTAGATCATTTTAGACCTTTGTTGGTTATTTGATGTGTTCGGTTTTTCTCATTACTTGTTAATTTTTTATTTTCAAATTTTGCATAGAATTAAGTATCGTTTTTTTCAAAATGAACTATGCAAGCAAACGTTAAATTAAATTAAGAAAAAACAATCTCATCTTTACTAATTTAATTTTGATTGTTAATCAATTTTCAATCATCAATGGTAATAAAATTTAAGAATACAAATTAATATCATTGTATCAAACAAATTTCCTTTTAAGTCTACTTAGAGCATCGGTAAAGCAGGTTTTTCACAACTTTATAAAACATCTATTAATTTTTTTATTCATTTACTTTTACATTTAGTATTTTCTACATTAATTCAAATTTTCATGATTCATCCAATAGGAATTTATTTGTTTTGTTCATTTTCAATGAGTGTCTTGCAGACATTGAAGTACAAATAAATCGTGTTTAAAATCTAATCAAAATTTAAAATTAATATTTTTTTAACATTCAAAAAAGATCAAATTATCTTACAATAGTGAATGTTTCCAAATTTAAAGGTCCTGTAAACAAAATTTCCATGCTCTGTGAATGTTGTAAATTGTTGATCATCAATACAATCATTTTCTGATCATTCGCTCTCAATTTATACCATTGAAAATCATAAATAAATTTATTTATTCGCTCATACTGTAAAAATAAAATTAACTTTGAGGAAAAAAAATAATAAAAATTTTACCTGATAATTTATAATTTCTCCATTTAGATATGCAACAAAAATTTGACCAATCAAAGCCCAACATAATCCATAAGCAAGAGGCCATTGAACAATGATGATCAAAACCAATGCAATGCAGACAGAGAAAATACTTGTTGATGTAGTGACGAAGCAAGGCCAAATATAGAACTTGTTAATTTTTTCCACATATTTATCAAATTCTCTTTGAACTTCAACTATGTTTTTCAACTTTTGTCTGATATATTTCATATCTAACTCATTCTTGATTTTACACTTTTTAATAAATTCATTTAAGTCATCGTAGTCCAATTTGAGCAAGTTGACGATAGCAACAGCATGTAGTGTGAAAAGTGCAAAAGCAATGTCAAAAGCATTGTGAAAAAGCAAAGTGTGAAGAATAAGAATTATATCGTAGAATGAATTAATTACAAAACCAAAATATTCTTGTGGATCAATCAACGGTAAGAAGAAGGGAAACATTATCTTGGGCTTATCAAAAATAAAAATTGACACTAGTGGATAAAGCATGAAAATTGTGACTGCCGAAGAATTGATGAAATTTATAGTTTTAAAAATTTTTTCAGCAAAATCAATTATTTTTTCCATAATAGAAATGGATTTTTTATCCTTCAAACGATAAAGATTTTCAACATCAGCGATAAGTTCTTGAAAAATTTTTGCATTCTTGATGAGGAGAAAACTTTTGACAAGACTTTGAGTAAAAATTCCAAGCCCCATTGACCGTTTAATCCTTTCTGTTCCAGTTTCAGCAACATACATGCTCCAAAATGATGAAATATAGCCAAGAAGAATAATTATCAAAATTATTTTTCTTCGACAATCGATGTTCCATGAAGGTGAGAAAGGATTGAAGCCAGAATAGGATGACATTCGCTCAATAGTACCGTTTAGAGCTGTTTTAAAAACAAAATATAATTTTCTATTTAACTTTCAAAATTTTTACCTTGATATCTCTTGAGAGTGTTCATATTTATCATAAAGCAATTCTTTTATTCAATTTATTTTTATGGTCTAGGTCAGACAAAATATAGTGAAAGAATGATTACTGAAAGTTACCTTCAACATGCTTAGTAAAAGAAGTTTTCTAATATTCATCTGTGGTTAATGATTTGAATATTTTAAAACTAGAAAAATGCATTTATTTGTGAGAAAATTTACAACTGATAAAATCAAACAAATTCTGTTAAAATTTTACAAAAAAAATAAACTAAAAGTACTCTGATCATTACCATGAAAATTTAGTTTAAATTTACCTCTGAAAATTTAGTTGAGAATTACTTATTCATATCCATTATAAAATCTAATAAAAGTTCATCTAGAATTTTTCTTCCTAAAACACTTACAATTTTCATTTTAAAAATTCCGTTATTTTTGAAGATTTTTTCGATTTGAAATTTCGGTTAAAATAATTGTTCGAAATAATTTTGGCTAAAAAATTTTTATAGAATAACAATGGAAAAATATTCGGCTTAAAAAAATTTTTAACGAAAAAATTTTTAATAA
>JACWBX010003990.1:12902-30098 GCA_014622435.1 Polypedilum pembai
CTCCAAAATGATGAAATATAGCCAAGAAGAATAATTATCAAAATTATTTTTCTTCGACAATCGATGTTCCATGAAGGTGAGAAAGGATTGAAGCCAGAATAGGATGACATTCGCTCAATAGTACCGTTTAGAGCTGTTTTAAAAACAAAATATAATTTTCTATTTAATATTCAAAATTTTTACCTTGATATCTCTTGAGATTGTTCATATTTATCATAAAGTTAAAATAATTGTTCGAAATAATTTTGGCTAAAAAATTTTTATAGAATAACAATGGAAAAATATTCGGCTTAAAAAAATTTTTAACGAAAAAATTTTTAATAAAATTTTTATTTGTAAACATTGAGAAAAATGACAAACGACAAAAGCATTTAAATGTTCATTATACATCAATTTCAATTTTCAATCTTTTCTTTAAAAACAAAACATATTAAATTTCAACAAACACATGTTGATTCTAATATTTCATTCTTAATCATCATGAAATTTAGTATGAATGTTTATAAAAAGAGATGTGCCGTTTTCTCTCATTGCGCAGCTCCAATAAAACATTTTCTTTCGCCTTCCTCATCGTACGAGTAAATAAAAATTTTCACATTTTGTGTGAGAAAAGCATCAAGAGCGGTTTTCTCTTTTTGTTCGTCTCGTTTCAATCCTTTGAGAAGGTCAAATAATAATTTGCAAGTGCACAAATATTTCAAGGAAATATTGTGAGAAGAAATTCTATTAGAAAATTTTTATTGATGGTGAGTAAAGTGAGAAAAAAGCAATTACATTTTGGACATAAATTTTCAATCGTTATTGAGTATTTTTATTGATTTTTTTTCGTTACAAATTTCACATTTTCCGAATTACGCTGCGTAGTGAAATTTTTTTCTCTCATACAATAATTGTAAAAAGAAAATCACATGTTTATACACTGTGAGGGAATTATTTTTATGAGATGAGCTTATTGCATCTTCATAAGATGAAAAATGGTTTTATCATAAGAAGAATTCAGACGTGTGTCTGCCACAAGTGTTTTGTGGCATGTTAACTACTCTAAAATGAACTAAGAAAGTTTATTAAAAATAATTTTTTTAGCAGAGCTGTTACAGGCGAGTTCGCCTGTTTTTCGCCTGTTTTGTCTATATCAAAAAATCAAACCTTCGAATGGACAAAAACTTTTTTGTAGCTGATTTATGACAATTTTAATGTTCGCCTTTACAAATTTTTTAATTTTTCGCTTGTTTTCTGACAAGCGAACACTTAAAATTACATAACTCAGCTAAGACTCAACTAAAAAATTTCAAACTACTCTTGTTTTAAAGGAGAAGATATGTAAAATAAACTATAAAAAAGTTTTTGTCCACTCAATGATTTGATTTCTTAAAGCATCAATATAAAAGCAAAACAGGCGAACTTTAAAAATTCGCCTGTAACAACTCTGTTTTTTAGTGTAAATTTTTCTTTTTATTGCGATTAAACTGGAGAAAATTGTTTACATAAAGATTTATCTCTATAAATTTTAATGATTCTTTGCAACTTTGAAGATGATTTATTGGAAAAATAAGCTAAACTCTTTAATGTCTTTCTATCAAGTATTTTTTTCTCTCTGGGAAGTCGATATTTTTACTCGAGGTGATGGTGAAATGGAATTTCTTTATTGACTTTTTTGATATATCAGAATTATTTCCTCGTTCTAATAAATCATCATCAATGTCTCAGGTAGATAAATTTGATTTGTTTTCTGCAGTTTTTCACCTTAACGTGGCCTCAATCAATCTTTATTCTCTTATCTAAACGATTGCTATGACTTTGGGTCATAAATGGGTTCCTTATGCATTACTAGACGTTAAATCTTACACTGATGATACAAATGAGAGCTATTAAAATTTTTTAATCATGAATCAGTAGACAAGAATTTATAAAATTTGTAATTCCAATTTGAATTCCTCTTAAAAACTTTGTCTATCATTTTCATTGAATTTAATTTTTCAAAGTTGTAAATTTTAAAATATTCTGCTCTTTTAAAGTGTTTTAAACTGAAATTTTAGATACAATTTATTTAAATACCTTGAGCGATTTTTTTATGATAAATGAAATTTCATATTTAAATCAATTCCATGGCATTTCTTAAAAATTCATTCAAAACATTATTCTTATGCAAACCCAATTCATTTTATATTCAATTAATTAAAACGAAAAGAGAAATTTTAGAATTAAAACCTTGAGTTTTATTTTTGTTTCTTGTTTCTGTAAATATTTAAAAAAAAGTCATGATATTGAATTTGCTCATTTAAAGCTCCATCAACGTTTATTTGCAAATATATTCGATATATTTATCTATAAAGAAGTTCATAACACAATCTAAAAGCCATCAAATAATGCCCTTCAGCTAAGCTATAGGATATCAATTTCATGAGTTTTTCCTCTTCATAATGAGAAAGTGATGTCACATGAAGACTAATAAATAAAATGTCCTATTTTTGTACACATGAAAGTAATTAAATTTTCATCACATATCAATAGGAATAAATATTGATGAATAATTATGTACAGCAACAGAAATGAATTAAAATTGCGCAGATTTTATTACGAATAAACGATATTCTGTGATTAATTGAACTTTAAGCATACAAAAATTTGCAAAAAAACTCGATTGAAAGAAAATAAGTCTTATTTGCTGTTGACATTCATTGTCGGCAATATAAATTTTCCATGATTCCATATTTATTTTTCTACATAACATATTTTAGCTAATTATTCACTTATAAATCAGATAAACGATACGAAAATTTTACACAGAAGACAAAGTCTTTTCCCATCATAAATTCCAAAAGAATAATAAAAATTTCTCCACATTTTTATGAATATTAAGATGATATTTAATATTATCTTCTGTATAAACATCACATGCAACATATAAAAATCTATAGAATTACATTTTAAGATGCTTGATATCACAACATAAAGGAGAAGAACGTGATTAAAATTTGCTTTGCAAAAATACTAAAATTTGTCTCTTATATTAATCTAAAAGAAATTTCTTATTCAAGAAATGGAGTATACACTCAAGTTTATGAAGAGAGAAAATTCTCTCACTCTCTCAGTTTTTCTTTAATGCAAATGAGCAAAAGCGAACCTTGCGTAATGCAACATACGAGAAACATGTTGTTGTGTTTTTCTTTTCTTTCTTTCATACCTTTTAAAAGCAAAAAAAAAATCTCTCAACCCTCAACATGAGCACGAGAAAACAAAAACATTTGCCGAGAAAAATGAACTCTATGAGTATGAACTTTCGTCAGTGTGTATCAAATTTTCATCTGTGAAGGGTGCAAAAGTGAAACAACTTGCTGAATATTTTTCCTCTCTCTTTTCTTTTGCGCGTTTGGAACTCGCCTTTCTTGCTATATTGAAACAAGGGAGGTAAAAAATGCTGGCGAGGCGACTCAAAAACTTGTTGGACTTTGCAATTTAGTTTTGCGTGTGTTAAAAAAATTACAATGTAGATAAATTGGCAGCTTAAAAAGTGCAATAAACAAAAGTTACATATTAAGTGTGTGTTCGTATCGGTGAAAGATTTTGCAAAAGAAAGAAAGTTTTGTGTGGCTTAAAATTTTTATTGCATATCATCATGACGTTTGAGGTGAATAGCTGATTTTTAAAGCATGTAATTAAACCTTATTATCATGAAGTTAACATATGGAAAAGGAAGAAAACATTCTTTACTCCTTCTTTATTACGTGAGAGCATAAAAACAGTTTTTTGTGATAAATTTATTGATTTTTCTTCTTTCGCACAAATACACAGTAAGGAAAGCGCGAGAGGAACTGAAGATGTGAAAAAAGAAGAAAAGAAACTTTTTACTATGAATTTTCTCTTGGCTTTTATTTCTTGCTTTTCAGTAGAAAAAACTAAATCTCTGCTATGATTACGTTTGAGCTCTTTATACTTCGTTATTTTAAAGTGCCTACTTTAACTTTTTTCTGCGTTCAATGAAAAGCAAGTGAAACGAAAGAAGAAAAACTTTAAGTTTATTTACTATAGTAACTTCCTAACTCTTCACTCTATTGAGAAACTTTTTCTTTTTCTTGTTGTTTTCAAGACAAAGACACTTCGAAGAATTGTACGAAAATAATTTTTAATGGGAAGTGGTTAAAAATATCTGATTTTCACTTAATAAAGTTTGTTTAAATTCATCATTTTCTGAATGAAATGATTTTAAAATTGATCAATTTTGTGAAAAAAATTCCTTGTTGATAAAAAATGCAAAAAAATTTTAAAAGTAAACAAACACATTTAAAATTTAAATTCTAATGTAAAATCATCAAAACGATTTTATTTTTGGCCCAATTTAAACAAAAAGAAGACTTCTTCAATTTTTCATTTTATACCAAGCAGAAGACAACTCAATTAATAGACGAGTTTTTGCGACTTTTAAGAAAAGTTGAATTTTCTTCAAAAAATCGAAAATCAGTCAAAAAATTCGTTATATTCTATCTATATTTGCTAAATTTGTGCTTATTGTTTCTTTTCCTTGCAAACTTTTGCAGTATTATGATAAATATTACGATTTTTTCATAGATTTTACATTAAATTTTCATTTTTAATCCAATACTATTTGATGCAACAGAAATAATAGCAATAAAACGAAACTAAGAAATTCCATAATTGATGAATTATGATAATTTTTAAATTTCGAATTTTTAAAATTGATTCCAAAATGAATAAAAAGTTTTTCTACCTTGATTCTTTGTCTATTCCTTAAACTACTTGTAAACATATTTATATTTCAATGAAGTGTCATTGAGACAAATGCTTCAAACGAAGGACAAAGAAACTGTGTGCACTTCATTTGCAGTATAGATTATTCTTTTATTTTACATGATAGCAGATGCCAATCACATAATCCTCCATTTGAGTGATTTAATTATTGCTAATGAACGTGAACGTTCATTGAGTTTCTCTCATAGACAAAAGAGTCTGCTTATGATTTATTCATTATTGGTAATTTAATTACTACATTTATTGACTGATTGTTAACGCTAAAATGAATGATGATTTTCATAAATTTAAATTATAGCCTTGAAAAATTATATTTAAAGAAATTCAATCTTCATTAACATTGTTGTAATAATTAAATTACACTTGACTGCAAAATTCTCTTTTCGCTTGACATATTTCATTTTCCCGCATTTTGCAAGAGGAAATTTGCATTTCACAAACATCTTTTGAACATTTTTCCTTTCAACGTTGAAGCAGAATAATTGCATTTTGCTCTTTTACAAATATTTGCAATCCAAAGTCAGCAAAGCAGAATAAAATTCATTTATTATCATCATTGGCAATTACATTGAACTTAAAACGAGTAACAGAGAGAAAGTAAATATACAAACAATATCTTATCAGTATAAATAATTTTCATTCCTCGCTTTCAGAAGTTTCAGAATTAATTTCAATTTCAATGCATATCAGATGTCATACACAAATGTAAACATCATCGATTTTCAAAACCGCAAAACCTTTTCTTCTCTCTTACTTTTAATCTACTCGCCCGTATTTCTCTCTCTCTCTCTTTTTTTGCTGCTAAACGATTCAATTGAAATGCGTCATTCGTGTAATAATAATTCAGTATATGAGAATTTTTCATTGTGTCTAGTCGCGTTTTGTGATGTTACCAAAATTTATTTCTTAATTAAAATTGATCAATTATTGCAGGAAATCGTGTAAGTTTAGAAATGGAGAAAAAAACAAATTAATTTGATGCCGAAATTAGAAAGTTCATTTAACTGTGTACATTGCAAATTAAAAGTACTTTTATCGCTTCCCATATCTATAAATTTTGTCAATATTTATACTTTGAAACAGATATTTGTTTTCAGCTTTTTTATCTAGAAATTTTACTTTCTGCTGGCTTTAATATTATACAAATTAGTATGTAAATTCAATAATTCAGTTTAAAAGCGTGAATGCAATAAATAGCTCCTAAGCTACTAGAATAGGCTTCACACTTCGCAGTTACAGTGATGAAAATTGTTCAATTATGTAAATTATAGGATCGCTTTTGTAGTTCAACTATTTGTGTGACTGCGATCAAGATTAGATATAATAAGAATTGTGAGAGAGATTTGTATCATTTTGGATGATTTGTCATCATAACTAACACATGTATCATACTTTTATTATTCACAGATGACTCGCTACAAACAAACAGATTTTGCGGATGAGGATGCAAGCAGTATCGGGTCAATCCATTTAAATGAAGTCAGAACTAGTCCAAATATGCACATACGATTTGCAAATCGGGTAAGAAAAATCAATATTTTTGTGATAAAATCTTAATTGTCTACTTTTTTGTCCCAGAATTCATTTGCATCATTGTGGCATCGTCGTAGTAGATTAGAAAAATATCTTTTAACTGTGTCTTTAGTGTTATTCTTATTATGTGCCATATTAGTGATTATATCAGTGAAAGAAGCCGCTACACAAACAAGAATCTTACATGTAAAGCAACATGAGTGGGATTCAATGGGTGAGAAATTCTTCTTTCCTACAAAATTTTGTGTTCTTCTTAGAAAACCTTTTGCGTTTGTAATAAACATTCTAGGAGAAAGTCACTTGAAACCCTTTAGCAACAAAATATTCAAGAAATAATGAAAAATTCTTAGAATTAAAGATAAATTTTCAAGTCTTTACAAACAAATTTGTAATAAATTTTTTCTTTTCTTTTTTTTTCAATTTCACGGAGAGAAAAACTTTTTAGGAGTCATAAAAAAGTGCGCCTATAACACCATTTTTTCATTATGAGACTAAAAACAAAAAAAATGTTTTCTGGCATAAAGCTCATTATGAGACTTATAACATTAACTTTTTTTCTGGCATGAAAATTTATTTAAAATTTTTTGCACTTAAATTGAATTCTATTTTTCTTAACTGATTTTTATGAGTGTCATAAAGCAACTTTACGAAACTTAAAAAACTTTCACTTGGTATAACGATTCTTTATGAGACTCATGTTTTTATAAAACTCAAAATACTTCTATATGTCTCATAATGAGTTTTTGAAATTTATAGAGTTATGCCAAAAAATAAATTTTTCTCTTCTTCTCCTTTAATTCAGAGTTGTTAAACAACTAGTTCATAGCCAGTAGCCACTGTAGCCAATGACTATTTTTTGAAAAGTAGCTTTTGGCCATATTAGCCAAATGAATACTGTAGTTTGTTTGTTTGTTTTTATTTTATCGAGTTCATAATGATTTTGAACCTATTGGTTTTACATCAAAGATAAGATTTCATAAAGAATGGGGGTGATTTTGTAGATATTCAGGCATTACAATAGAGTTGAAGAGGAATTCACGAACACGTTTTTTAAATAGATTAAGGTATATTTGGTGGTAAATGATTAAATGCTTTCAATCCACGAACATAAATATTGTTTTCTCCTAGTCTAGTTTGTGCTACTGGACATAAGAAAAAGTTATTATCTCGGGTTTGATATTGATGCCTACCAGCTAGGGGTATTATAGGTACATTATTTTTGATGCTATTGTTAGATATTTTAAATATATACATATGTGTGAGAAGAAGACTGTGTGTTGAGATAGGTAGTATATTTTGAGAATAGAGATGGCTTTTGCTGCAGTACCAATCTTTTTTAAGAATGATGCGAAGAGCTTTCCGTTGAAGAATTTCAAGTTGATTTAATAGTGTTTTAGATGCAGTGGACCATATAGTTATAAGATAATTGAAGTGCGAGTTAATAAACGCATGGTAAAGTGATAACGCGGTGGTAAGATCAAGGTTTTTTTCTTATTCGTTTGATAGCAAACATAAAAGCTATGATTTTTTTGAAATATGTTCAATATGGTTTGTGAAACTAAGTTGTTCGTCAACTACTAGGCCTAAAATTTTTAGGTGTTCAACCCTTTCAATTAAAACATTACCAAATTTTATATTTAAAGCTAGATCAGTAAAAACTTCAAACTTCTTTCTGCTATGTAAAAGAAGATATTTAGTTTTCTTATAATTTGGCATTAACTGATTGTGCTTGATCCAGAAATTTAGTTGGTCAAGATCTTCTTCAATATCATTTTTCAATTGTGATTGATGACTAGCTTCGTTAATAAGTGTAATGTCATCACAATAGAGAAAAAGTGTACCATTAAGTGACAAAGAAAAAATGCTATTGACATATATAATGAAAAGTAGACCAGACAAAACACTACCTTGAGGCGTGCCCCTTTTGATATCAAGAAGATCACTAAATGAATTTAAAAGTTAAAAGCTACTTTTCAAAAAAATATGCAATGACTACAATGGCCGATTGACTACAGTTAATCTACTGTAGAAAATAGCCAAAAGTTACAAAGTAGATTCTACTTTTACAACTCTGGTTTAATTTGTAGTATCGAGAATTTGAAATTAAAAATTTCTTTTACAAATTTTGTTTAGTTTACGTTATGAAATTTTTTATTTTCGTTAAAATTCTTAAATTTCAACGAAATAAACGATTTTTTCTAATACCTTAAATATAAGAAAACATAACATTTTCAAAGAAATAATAATTCTTACATTTTCACAGAAATGCCATGCTTGGAGAAACAATGTGTATTTGCTGCCAACGATATCCTCAAGTCAATTGATGATAAAGTTGATCCGTAAGTTTTTACGTCGTTTCTCATATTCGCATCACTAAACGTCTGTTTCTCATACAGTTGCGATGACTTTTATGCATACTCATGTAATCAATGGATAAAAAATAATCCCATACCGGGTAAGTATCAGTGATAATTTGATCTCACGAGACACAATTGGGAATTTTCACATTTTAACATCAAATTTCAAGATGGAAAATCAATGTGGGGAACATTTGGAAAATTAGAGCAGCAAAATCAACTCGTTGTCAAGAACGTTCTTGAAAAAAATATATCAGATTACAAATCGACTGCAGAGAAAAAGGCTAAAATGTATTACGAGAGCTGCTTAGATGCAGACGAAACAATGGAAAAGCTGGGATCAAAGCCAATGTTGCAATTACTAAAGGATCTTGGTGGATGGAGTATAACTGATGCAAATTTTAGTGTAAAAAAATGGTCATTGCAAAAAATTTTACAAAAACTTCATAACACTTACAATATGGGTGGACTTTTTGGCTGGGCTGTTGGTGAAGATGATCGAAATTCATCACGTCACGTCATACAGATCGATCAAGGAGGTCTGACTTTACCAACTCGCGATAACTATATCAACCACACTGCACAGCATGAGAAAATTCTAACAGCTTATTTAGAGTACATGACTAAAATTGGAATGTTGTTAGGAGCAAAAGATGAGGATAAAACGAAGAGCCAAATGCAAGAGATTATTAACTTTGAAACGCGTATTGCAGAAATAACGATACCAAATGAAGAAAGAAGGGATGAAGAATCTTTGTATAATTTAATGACTTTGACAGAATTACAAGAAATTGCGCCGTTTATCAATTGGCAATCTCACTTTGAAGACGCTTTTCGCTTGGTTGGTCGAAAGATTTCTGAGAAGGAAAAGGTTGTCGTTTATGCGCCAACATTTTTAAAGAATCTTACACCGCTCATCGAGAATTACACAAAGACGGATGAGGGAAAGACGTAAATAAAAACATTACTGTTCATCACGCGTATCATTATTAATTTTTACTATCTCGTTTCAGCATCATTCATAATTATCTCGTATGGCAGACAGTGAGAAATTTTGCGGCATGCTTATCGAAAGCATTTCGTGATGCATACAAGAATCTTCGCAAGGCATTAATTGGTTCGGATGGTGGTGAAGAGCCATGGCGATATTGCGTAACTGATACTAATAATGTCCTTGGATTTGCCATAGGAGCTATGTTTGTGCGTGAAGTGTTTCATGGCGATTCAAAGCCGCAAGCTGAAGAAATGATTGATGAAATTCGTAATGCATTCAAAGAAAATCTGAGAAAGTTGAGCTGGATGGATCCTGAGACGAAATTGTTGGCAGAAGAGAAAGCTGATGCAATTTCAGATATGATTGGTTTCCCTGATTACATTCTTGATCCCGCACAGCTTGATGAGAAATACAAAGACTTGGAAATTGATCCGAAAAAATATTTTGAAAATAATTTGAAATTAAATACATACAATTTAAAAAAGAATCTCGAGAGATTGGATCAGGCAGTGAATAAGACTCGCTGGTCGATGTCCCCACCGACTGTTAATGCTTATTATACGCCCACTAAAAATCAGGTTGTGTTTCCAGCTGGCATCCTGCAGACACCATTCTATGAAGCATCAAATTCAAAGTCTTTAAATTATGGCGCCATTGGAGTTGTTGTAGGACATGAAGTAAGACTAAATTTTTAATCTTATTTAAATTGTAATTTAATTCCACTTTCCCGCAGATAACTCATGCTTTTGATGATCAAGGTCGAGAGTATGATAAATATGGCAATTTACATCAATGGTGGAATGATAAAACAATTCGAAAGTTCAAAGAACGCACAGATTGCTTTGTATGTTATACAACTTCTTTCCATTAAATCTTCATTAATTTTTTTTTCCTCTCTTTTACTCTTTCAACAGGTAAAACAATATGGAAATTACAAAATAAATGGTAAAAATTTAAATGGAAAGCAGACGCTCGGTGAAAATATTGCAGATAACGGGTATGAATGCAAATGATATTCACAAAAACGCGACCGAGTTTACATTTTTTTACTGTGATAAATTTCAGAGGTTTAAAGTCAGCTTATCATGCATTTTTGAATTCCAAGAAGAATCCTAGACCATCAGATTTGCTTCCATTACCAGGATTAAATATGACACATAAACAGTTATTCTTTATATCATTTGCACAGGTGAATACAATGATGCTAAAGCATGAAATAAATCATAGAAATTTAACTCAGTTTAATATTAAAGCTTAATAATTTTATGCTTATGATTTCAATTTATAAAAAACAATTGAAAGCGTAACTGATGGATTTTAAATCTAAATTCTAATAAACTGTTATTTTAGAATCAAATAATGATTCTCTTTAAATTTTTCTACGTGACTTTAATTTAAGTTTCATTTCTATTTGAAAAGCAATTTAATAAATATTTGATTCTCTCTCAATCGTGCAAAAAATAAAAAGCAATTTTTCGTTTCCAAATGTGTGCTCATTTAATGAATAATTCAGCATCTCAATTCACAAGTCACGCACATGTACAAAAAATTTGGCATTTAAACTTTTATCTCTGTTAAAATTTTACTTTAATTATTTTTGAATAGAATTTGACCCTCAATTAGTGTACATTCTTTTAAGGTTTTTTTTTGAATAATTGTATAACAAAACCTTTTGTTTTCTCACTCCAGGTATGGTGTTCGGCCATTACAGATGAAACAATAAATTTACAAATTGAAAAGGATCCACATAGCCCGCCAAACTTTCGCGTGATTGGATCGCTCTCAAATCTGCCCGAATTTTCGGAAACATTTAATTGTCCTTTGGGTGAGATTATTTTAGAGCTAAAATATTCATTAATTAATTATAGAACTCCCATTATGACTTGACAACAATTAACTTGCAAATTTTACCTCTTAAATTACAGTCAATTGTCGCACAAACAATAACTTTAATCATTACCTTTTATTTTTAGGATCACCAATGAATCCAATTCAAAAATGTGAAGTGTGGTAAATAAATGAAATTTAATTAAACTTTATAAAACAAGACTCAATTAAAATTGAATGCCAAAAGCAGTTTAGCTAAAATGGTCTTCTTATTTTTGCAACAACAGCACATAAAATAAACTGTCAGTGAATGAATCAATTCGTTTTGCTAGCACAAATAAAAGTTTTTGACAGTTTTTATCCTATCAATGAAAAATTTGTATTTAAAAAAGAAATGAATTTTTAGAAGTCAATGAATGTATAATGTGAGCTTTCATTAATTTATCATTTTAATTAAAATTATGATTGTGGTGGAATAGCTTTGGGAGAAAAAGAACAATTAGGTTTAAAGAATTCTTTTTGTACGTTGATTTCAAATATATACTTCCCATGATAAATGACTGAATAAATTCCGAATTTCATGTTAGGAGAGAAAGTTTAAGATAGAAAATCATTTAGACAATTTAGGTTTTGTTATTAAAATTCTTCTTCTATTTTTGGTAATGAAACAATTTGTTGTTTTTAATTGTTTTGAAAAAAAATTGTTAATAATCTATTAATTTGAATCTATGACAATTTAGAAAATTGATGATCTAAAAGAAAATTTCATTTTATTTTCATTTTTCAATTTCAAGAGAATTTTTAAATTACTTAAAAATTTTTTGTTTGTTATATTGATTTCACCAAGGGGTAAGATCTTTTGATACTTCAAATAAAAATCGTTCATAGTTATCATTGAAAAATCTAGAAAAATCAAAAATTTGTATGGGAAATAAAATTTTTGATTTTTTGATTTTTTGATACTTTTTTGATGAAGTTCGCACCCTTTGGATTTCACATTTGAAGTGTAAAACTTGTGGCTTGTTACATTTAGTATATATCATGTTGAATTATTCAGACTTGACAATAGTTTCGAAAAGGAATTTTCATACTCAAAATTTCTACATCAATTCTAAAAATCAAGCAGAATTTTTATTTTATTCTATAATTATTTGCTAATATTAGATTTATTGTTGCTTATTGAAATAATTTCATGTTAAATTTACTGAAAATGTTTTTAAAATAAACTACAACATGGCATAGTAATCTTCAAAGCTACTCCAACACATTCATTCATAAGAAATAAAACATTTTTATAAAAAAGAAAATTCAAAGTTTGCAGCCTCTTTTGATCTTTGTAAACGGTTTTAAATGAATTCTAGGAAAAAAGTTTCTTCGTGGAAATGTAACTTAAAAATATTTCAAAAGAAGAAATAAAATCGAAAGAGAGTACTCAAGCTTTAAATTGATGTAAAAATCTTCCTTTAAAAAGAGCTGGTAGATTAGAGCCAAAAAACAAAATTCAAGTCATGTCATTTAACACCAAGCAACTGCTTGTATTTATCTAATAATTTCTTTTCTGTTTGATCGCAACAAGGAAGAGAAAAATAATTAATTTTTGTATCAGAATTATGATGAAAAGAGGAAAATTGTATAATTTATACTGTGATAAAACAAAAAATATATAAATGAAAAGAAATGAGAATCATTATGTGTACAAAAAACTTTCTTCCTTGTTTTTCATTACGTTATTAAATTTCAGAATCTGAAAAGGAAAATAAGTCGATAATGAAAACCAGAAGCTTTTAAAATCTGCATCATCGACAACATACATAAAAATGAAAAAGCTCTTGGAATTTTTTTTATTTTCTTTATTTTTCTTTCTCTTTTAATTTTTCGTATAAAAGGACACTTAACCAAAAATATCCTCTTCGAGTTACAGGTTAAAGTACAAATAATTGTTTTTTTTATCTCCACATTATTGGGCCTTAAAAATACGATTTAAAAATTGGTAACAAATTCTATTTTTATGATTTTTAAAATGTGCATAAAAATTTTATATTTTGTCTCTCGCTAAATTTTTTTGCACATGTTGTTAGTCACCATTTAATGCACATTTAAAATTGAATTCATTGCCAAAACTCAAATCGTCAAAGACGCAATCGCTTTAAAATATAATTAAAAAAGGTAAGAATTTTGCGTAAGGGAGAGCGAAAATAATTGTCAAAAAAGGAGAGATGCCTAATCAACTTATATAACTCTTCATTCGTCAGTATTATTTATCAAAGGGGATAATATAACTATCAAATAACCTATGATCACTAAATACTTAACAATTACTTTATGTTTTCGGCGAATTTCATTGATTTTTTTTATTTTTTTGTTATTTTGTCGAAAAAGTCCAAAAATTTGTTTTTGCTTTCTGCAAATTATGAAGTGTTACAAGACTTATAAATTATTTTATTTTCATTTATCAATTTTCTTCCTTTAAAAAAACAAAATCAATATTTTGATTATGGCATTAAAAATGTAATTGTTATCATTTTACCACTATCGTAAGTGGTTCTTATTTAAAAATTATTGATACACAATTACAAGAAATTGCTACACAGAAATGTTTTTATCTTTCCATTTATGAATACTCTTCGTTTCAAAAATTACGAAATGTTTAAAATAAGATAAAAAAAATCTGAAAGTTCAAGACATCGAAGAAATCTTTCTCTTTTCTGTTCACAAGGAATTATTCAATAAATCAAACAGTCAGACTTTTAAAATTTTATAATTTTAACATAATTATTATTATAAATTAAATATTATTATAATTTTAATTGATATAGGATAATAATTATAAGGTAGGTAGGTTTTGTGAAAAAAATATAACATAATAAGGGAAGTTGAAATTGAGATGGAGTTGCTCTTAGTATGATAGGAAATGATAAGAGCCTAAGTGACGCAATTAACACAATTTTTGTATTTCATTCCGATTAAAGAATGTTTTATTGAAATTTTTACATTTAATTTGAAGAAATGGAATAAATTTTAAGAATGTTTGACTTTTAAAATTAAACAAATTTTAGTATAAAATGTACTAAAATCAAAATTCATTGATTTAAGATTAGAATTTGTAGAATAAAAACTGTTATAAATTTAATTTTATAACAATTTTGGAACTAAATGTTCTAAAAAATTCTATTTTGATGTTTATAACATGGAAAGTGTTAAAAATGTTCTAAAAAATATTTATTGCATCACTTTTAGGTAAGAGAATATTTAAAATATCGTCCAGTCGACAAGATCGGCTTATTACTGCAATTTTTCATTCTTCTTTCAATTTTACATTTTGTTTAATTATTTTCACCTTTTTTATTCATTTAATAAGAGACTAGATGCAAAATCGATAAAATAATTTTCTATATAAAAAATATTTAAGGAGTTGAAAAATTAGTTTGAAAATTTAGATAGAAAAGTTTTTGCTTCGTATTAAATAAATTAATTTTAATTGTTGGTTTTTTTTTTCAATAAGTTATTAATTTATTGGCAGTTACGTGCTGTGCCTAATAAATAATAATCACTCGCACTTTTTATTCAAATTAATCATTCGCATATGACGCTACGAAGGAAATTTGAGAGCAGGTGATATTTTTCAAAAATATAGAGCAAGAATTAAAAGTTTTGAAAACAAAATAAAATTTCTGTCTTTCTTTCTCGTTTTGAGGGTAAAATTTTACAATTTTTTCATTTTCATCACAAAGTTTTACCGTCAAAAAACCATAAGAAGTTTTGTATTTATTTTGTGCTGTGTGGCATGCTCCTAATTGTATTATTTTCTTCTTATTTAATAATTATTCGCAGTTAGAAGAAAGTATGAAAGTAAGGGAAAAAATTTTTCGATTTCTATTTGTTTCTTTATCATATAAAATGTGTGTGTGTGTTCATTATTTTCGAAAATTAAAAATTATTATATTGGATGAAAAGTGTGTGCAAATTTTTTATACAACAAAAGGAGATTTTAAAAGTTACATTCTTAGGCGCCTTCCAATTTCAAAAAAAATGCGGAAAAAGCATGAAAGCGCTTATTTTTTTTATCTCTCGCTTATTTACGCATTTTTGGGAACGACACACAAATTTACACACTCACATTTAATTTCATTCATCACTTCATCTCCTTCGTCGCTGTGCGGCTGAGGCAATCATTTGCTGAAGCATTGGTGCTGGACTGCAGGCTTTAGGTTCACATTTCATTTGTGCATCGGCACCGCATACGCAACGCATGCATGGTCCACTCGATTTTTGAATTTCTTCGCCTACTGAGTAAGCTTTGCCTTCAATTTGACAGCCACCTTTGCGTGCTGCACCTTTGTACGCTGATTGCAGGAAGTGAGGTGGAAGCGTTGTGGTTGTTGTTGTTGTACTCGTTGTGACATTCATGAAAGTTGCCATTTTGACGTGACATTCGTAGCGAGGACAACAGAAGCCTGGAATAGCCTCTTCGTGACAGCCTTGAATTGGTGGTGGACATGATTGTTGCAAACAAATGATGTCGCTGCGGAAACAGAAGCAAAAATCGCAAGGATCGTCACGTGGAATTTGTTGTGCTGAGACATAAAGTTTGCCACCATATCGGCAAGTTCCTGGTCCAAATTGAGCTGGGTCTTCTTCCTCCTCGTAATCTTCGTATTCGCCTGGATATGTTGGTTGTTGTTGACCATAACCTGGCTGCGGTTGTTTGACTGGTCTGTGAGTCGTTGAGTATTCTTCTTCAATTGGTCTCTGTGGCACTTGTGCATCATGATCAAGTGGTTTCTGAATATCAAAGTCTGGTCGTTGTGTGGCTTGTAAATCTGATTCTGCTTTTTGTGTTTCGCTCTCATCAACATGAACTGTCGTTGTATCTTGTTCTTGAGGTTTGCTTGTTGCCGGAGCTTCCTTTTCTTCATCATGTTCTTCTGTATCGACTCTGTCATCCACTGATGCTTTGACTGTAGTTCTCTCTTCTTCCTTTTCTTCTTCAACACTTGGTTGAACTGGTTTTTTGGTCGTTTCGATTTCTTCACTTGGAGCTGCCGTTGTTGTCTGTTCTTCTTCTTTATGTGCAGGTTCGGTGCTGATTTCTGGTTTGTGTTCTGGGACTTCGTCCTTTTCAGTCTTTTCTGTTGCAGTTTCTGGCTTCTCGCGATCCTCATCGACAAGACTTGGTTTATCTGTCGCTTCCTCTGGTGCTTGTGTGACATCACTTTCTGGAATGTGTTCCTTTGATAACGTTGTGTCTTCTTCTGAAATTTCTGGTTTTTGTGTTGTTTCTTCATGAACTGGTGTGTGTACTGTTGTTGCTGGCAATTCATCTTTTTCAGCTTTTTCTGTTGTTTGTGGCTCTGCTTCAACCGGTGCTTCTGTCTTGTGCTCTTCTGCTTCAACCGGTGCTTCTGTCTTGGGCTCTTCAGTTTCAACTGGTTCTTCTGTCTTATGCTCTTCTTCTTCTTCATCTGTGACTGGTGCCTGTGTTGTTTCTTTTTCTTCCGGAACTTGTGGAATTGCAGTTGTTTTTTCTTCATCATGTTCAACTTTTTCTGTTGTCTGCGGTACTGCTGCAAGTTTACATTCTTCACCTTTGCATGCTGGTTGTTCTTCTGCTTCAACTGGTGCTTCTGTTTTGTGCTCCTCGGCTTCTTCATCTGTAACTGGTGCATGAGTTGTTTCTTTTTCTTCTGGAATATGTGGAACTGCTGTCGTTTCATCGTG
>JACWBX010003991.1:5289-16928 GCA_014622435.1 Polypedilum pembai
GATGAAGATGAAGCAGTAGAAAAGAGTTGTGGGTAGTAAAAAACAATATCAAACTTATTTTAATGACAACCTTTTCCGAAAAAACTGAAAGAGATAGAGAGAGATTTCGTGATTTTGTTTAAAAATAATTTTCTAACAATTTCTCTCTCCTACAAGAGATCACTTCCATGACCTTTTTTAGCTGATGGTACAGTAAATGTCTTCATTTCATCGATATTTGCTGATATGATAATACCCAAAAAAGGATGATGTGATTCAGTCATTCATTCAATGAATCTCCTTTTACTTCGCCTCATTTTACTATAGCGTACATTAGTACTTTAATGAATTGAGATTTAAGGTTGTTGATTTCTATTTTCATCATCATCATGACTCTTGAATTACTCTGAAAATGAATTACACTCATTGAAGATGAAATTCATGTGGGAGTGTATTTTGAGTTAATTTGAAAGAGAGTTTAATTGAGTTGACGTTGCGAAATTTGATATGTCCTCATTTGACTCAATTTGCAAATTCTATTGATAAAATGAAATTTTTTCTTACGACCACTCGAATCTCAAATAACAATTTAAATGTTTAAAGCACGAACAACCTACGCAATACTTTTGTTACTTAGTTTCAAAACTCTGAATAAAATTTAATCTATCTAAAGCACGATCAAGAAAATTCAAAAAAGTCACATAGAAAACGAACAAAGTTACTCTAAGACTAACAAAACTTGTTCCTCATCAGCAGCAAAATCATACTTGTACGAAACAAAACTAAGTCTAATAAATCCGAAATAGAAAATGAAATAAAATTTCTTGATACTATACACTCGCCTTCGGCAATTCTGAGATAAAGTTGTAAGGAAAAGTTGCGATATGTATTTTTATTCAGACAGATAGAGTAAGAAGTAGTGGTTGAACTATTGTTGTTTTATGTTTAAGGTAAATGATATTGATACAAGTGCTGATAGGCACTTTACACTCTTCATCTTGAACGTATTTACAAAACAATATCGTGAAATCAGTTTGAATTAAAGTGTGAATAACACAATATACTACTCTTAAGTGCTAACAGCAGCAGACTCCAAATTTAATTATTCACCGTAGCACAGCAAAAATTCAATTACTTTCTCATTAAAAGCATGAAGAGCTGTAAACAAAAGTGTTATTCTCAGTGCTAAGAGCCACTTAATAGACTCACACTTAGACTTATCGTTCATTTTCTTATTCTTAAGAAAAGTTTTTTATACTAAGTTTTTACCCTCTTTCTTTTGAATCTATTCTTGTGTTTTCAAATAACGACAAAAATAAAAGCTAGTGAGCGAGAAAAAACTTCATCTTTTCCCAGCATTCAAATTGCTTCTCTCTTTTCCTTTTCTCCCCATTTCATTTTTGTTGCTCCTCAATAGAAAAAGTTTTACTTTTTTATAATTCTATTAGTTCTATTAGCATACATACATGTTCATTCAATGAGAGTGAGAGAGAGTAGAGTTCATTTGCAATTTAACGCACGTGTTATTGTCATAAAATTGCACACTTTAAAAAAGGAAATATGTTTTCTTTTCGAAATAGTTTAATAATAATAATTGAGAAGTGAATGAATTTAATGTGAAAAAGATAAGAGAGAAAGTTCATTATAATAAAAGTAATGTTATTGCACGTGTTGCCATTGATAAAAAGCAAAGAAAATTTTCTATGAAATTAAAATCTACAAACATCATAAATAGGAATATTCATACACAGAGATAAACAAAAAGAATAGATGCAATATAGATGAAAAGATTACTGTAATCGTCTTACATGTTCGAGAGTATTTCAAACAAAAACAAAAAGAAACGGATAGAGTCAGAGTGAAGACGTAGACAAACAGATAAATTACTTACAGTTGAATGCCTTTGAAGTTTCTTTATCCGATTTTTCTGCTACTTCTACTACTGGTACTATTGCTTTGCTATTGTAAAAGTTACCTTTCACAACAACAAACAAATAAATAAACACAGAAACTGAGATAGAGGTATAGTTAGAGAACCTTTTTGAATGGAACATCAAGATGAAAATAAAAATACATGGTTGAGAGAATAATTTTGTGCTTGTGCTTATGTTATTTTTTACTCAATGGCCATTTACCTCATTCTCTCTCTTTTTGTCGCTTACCGCTTCTTGACCATGAAAAAGAAATGAATACATCTTTCATTTTATCTCTTCTACTCCTCCTACTACATACCTCTTTTCTCTCTTATTATCTCTTGCTTTCAACACTGATAAAGCGTTACAGAATTGTGCAAGGAAAAATGTTTACAACTCGTTGATGAGTTACTGTTTGGATTTAAAAGAGAAACCTTCGTAGAAGAAAAATAAGAATTCATATCCTTCCCCTCGGATTAGATCATTTGCACTTTAAAACAAGTAAAGAAGCATTTTGGTTCATGATTAAAGTAAATGTTTACAAAACAAAGTTTAGCCTCGTTGAATGGGTATATTGATGCTTCAAGTGAAGATAGAAATTGCTTCTAGCGACATTTTTTCTCTAAAAATTTTTTTACTCATACATGCATAAATGAAATTATCTTATTCTCACATGCAACAGACAAATTTTATCGAAATTTCAACAATTTCTTTCTTCTTAAAGGATTTATTTATGTGTAAGCAAGTAATTTGGGTTTTAATCCAAAAGTTTTTGCGAAGATGTTGGACAACTTTGACAGGCTCCTTCGCTTATGCACGAACGATTCATCACTGTGATAAAAGCAATCCCTGAATACTCGCAATTTTCTTTCTCTCTACATGCATAAATACACGAGATTTGTATCCATAAATGATTTTTCCTTTATATATAATTTACATATGTTGTCGACTAAAAATAAAAGTTTTTAATTAAATTTCAGAATTCAATTCCCTTTTCAATTTTCTTTTTCAATGAGAAATTAATTAAAATAGTTTTATTCAGTTGAGTGCAATAAAGAAAGTTTCACAGTTAAATAAAAAGATTGCTGACTCTGCACCGTTATTAAAAATATTTATTAATCTGCACGCATTCTGACCGTTTTTTTTTGGCAAATCATTGTAGCTAGTAAAAAGCTTGAAGAACGTTTATCCATCCATTCGCACATGTGTTTGCTACTTGTTATAACATCAACAAAAAAAAGAAGAAAAATCTAACGTACGTAACAAATCTTGACATTTCTCTTGCTTCATATTAATCGAGATTTCGGCAGCAACATGAACAATATTGTATGAAATGGCTGACAGACAGGCAAGAGCAAAAAAAAGCAAAAGCGAAATGTCTTAAAGGCAATTTTCGCCTTTTACACAGGACGAATGAGAATACTGAATGAATTTTAATTGCGCTGATGTTGTGATTGCGACATTGTGTTTATTAATGTACACCACAGGGAATGAAAAAGCGAAAAAAATGTAGAAAAGTAATCAAAACTGTTGACTGGTTGGCTTGTGTGTCGACATGCAATAAAATCATCGGCATTTCATGTTCACTTGTAAGGGAAGAACAAGGTATTGAAGCATAAGAAATCGAGATGTTTTTGTTTGTTTGTTTTGAGTTTTTCGAGAAGGGATTTAAAAGAAGAACTTTAATCTTCGACACAAAGCGAACGCATGAAGTAGTATGGAGCAAAACAGAAATGCAGATTAGGGATAATCTGCTTCATAATTCTCTGCTTCGTTTCTCTTTTTCTACACACTTATAAAGTCTCTTTGGCTGCTGCCGAGTTGAAATATGTCAACAAAAATGAAATGAATTCAATCCAATTTTGGCACACATGCTCACAACGCCATGAAATGCAATTTCGATTTCTGCATGTTTAAACATATTAAAACAATAAATATGCTTCAGTCATAGGTTAATAGACTAAATTGAGAAATGAAGACAACACATAGATATTGATATCATTAAATAGGATTTCCTCATTTGCTAGAAGCAACAAAGCAAGCGAATAAGTGAGTAAATGAATGAATTGCACAAAATCTATTTTCATTTGAATTTGAAATAACATAAAATGAAATTAAATGAAATATAAAATGAATTGAATCAATTGAATGGCGAAGAGTAGTAGTTGAAATAGAGAAGTGTTTTGATGCAGAAATGAATACATATAATAATGATTCCCTAAATTGCAGTATTAAATATTTATGACTTCTTTCATGATGTCCGCATGAGAATTTTTATGGTGTAGTGCGTTGTGAGAAATGCAGATTCATAAATTTTTATTCAAGAATTAATCGACAATAATATTGATTCAGATTGTTGCTACTTTTTCTTTTTTGAATAAAAATCCATCAATTGCAAATGTCTGCTTGCCTAACTGCCTTCACTAATGAAAAAAGTAAATTTCTATATGCTCATATATACACTCGAATGTTCATTAGGAAGTCTATTCACAGAATAGGCGAGATGTGAGCTCTTGATAGAAGAAAGAATAAATCAGAGAAAATCACATGTGATTTCATAAATATAAATGACTATGATGTGTAGCAAGAAGAAGAGAAGTATAAATTGATGAAGAGAAGTAAAAAATTTTCATGATGAAGTGAAATATGATAGAATTGAAGTGATCAGCTTAACGATGTTCAAAATATTCCTAGGCATATATACAAGAGCTTGAAAAATATTTTTAAAGCCAATTATGATACAATGATGAAGCTTTAGTCGTGGTATGTAATTGAATTTCTCATAAATTTGTTTGCCTTCTTGTACTCACACTCCAATTTCGCTTTTAATGCCTAATTTAGCGAAAATATCTTCAATCTTTAGTAATCCTAAGGGCCATAACAGAAATCTTACCGAAGTAGACAGCACTAACAAACTTTATCACAAGTCGTTGTATTGCGAAAATACTTTTTTTGTGGAATTTTCGTTGTACGCTTTTGCTGCAAAAATTGTTGCAGACATTGTCATGTTTTCGAAGTTATTTGGACGGACGCCCCAAGAGAAAAAGCTGTAAACGATGGACATAACATCTTCTTCATTTTTCTTTTATAAGAGAATGATTTGAGAGAATTTTTTAGCATTTAATAATCTTTAATTTGTTAAGCAATGGAAAATATTAATTTCGAACTCAATTAGCAACAAATTAATTTCAACAATTAGAATGAAATTGTTTTCTCCTTTATTATTTTTATTTTTCGTTGACAGTAATATTAGGAATGCAAAAAAGAAATTAAAATTTTATTCCTAAGCAATAAAGCAGCAGCAACTGAAGAAAAAATTAAAGAATTTAATCATAACCATGTATTCTGCTGTGCAAATATCTTCTTTTTTGAACAAAAAGAAAAAAATATAATCAAAATTTCATCAAAAAAATTCTTTTTACTCTTCTTTTGTGACTTTCTCATGCTGTTTTCTCAATATAATGGATTCATACAAAAATGCTTGGCATTGAATTTAAATTTTTGTTTATATACATACGATAACACATGTATGCAAATAACAGCTAAAACAAATGGAAAAAATTGAATTAGCAAAATCATCAGAGAAGGAAAAAAGTTGAAAATGGCTTAAAGGGTTTATGGCAGACGATTTTCATAAATAAATTATAATAAAAATAAATTGCCTTGACAACACTTGATCGAAAACCGCCCAATTTACTCTATTTACATGATGGATAAAATGTGATAAAGTGTAATTTCATCAACTTGCTGTAAATGCGATAAACTTGCTCATTTTCTAGAGAAAAACAATTTTTTGGTGCGTATAGAAAGAAGATGTTGTGGCAAATAAGTGAAACTGACATAAGCTCGTCAAAACTCCATTTTTTAGCATTTTGGCAAAACCGCAAAGAGAAACTTTTACATGCCACAATGAACTGTGAAAGATAAAAAAGAAAAAAAGTTCACCATGTTCATAAAAACTCGTTTGCATAAGATACAAGTAACTTGTGGTATTTTCAGGTGTGGTAACACAACAGTTGAAGAAGAAATCATGTAATTAAATATATTCAAAATGTTGGAACTTTAGTTTTTTGCTATATGAACATTTATCGAGTTAAGGGAATAATGAAATTTAGACACATTTATTGTTTTTGTGCAATAATAAATTGCTTCTTATTCGATTTCCGACTAGCGGACATATTTTATCTTGGTGAACTAGTTTTATTCGATGAAGCCAAAATAAGAAGCGAATAAATGAGATATTTATTTCAATGTCTTGTTTCAGAGCTCTGAAAATAAATCTTTATAAAAAGAAAAAAACACCGACAGTTCATCAACAATTCATTAGTTTTTCTTCCATTAGAATTACCTCGAAGTTGCTCTACAGATGAGAAGCCTTAATTCTCATATGTTGTTTTTAGGCATTTAAGATACAAGCATGAGCGGAAACAAGCTTCAGTGAGTTACTGACTAAAAAGTATTTCTTCCACATTTTTCCTTTTCAGCTCTTTCTATTAGAAGATACTTAGTGAATCGAGATTGGCATAAAATTTCTTTTATCCCTTACTTACCCGCTTCTCACCCCATTATCAGCTTACTTATGCCTTTTTCGCTCTCTCTCTTATTCTCTTTGTGTATATGCCCGTATATACACAATAAGTATATCCTGAAAATGTTTTAATATTATATAAACGAGCAATCAGTGTCAGTAACAGATTTTGCAACTGTTTAAATAACGCAAATATATGAAGCTTAATTTGAAGACGTCTCACAGCCTCGTTCGTCAGGGAAAATGAAAGAAACTTTGAATCTCAGAAAATATTGGTTGGTTTGGAAGTGACTTTTTACTGTTCTTTATATATTCGTTTGTTACCTTTTATCTCCCTTTTTCTACCTCATGCTTGATAAAACTTTTTTAGACAAGTTTGATTAATTTTAGTTTCCTCATACACATTTGTTTCACACTACACACTTACATGTAGCCTATGCTATTAATTTATAAAGCACAAAAGAAAAATCACGATAAAAATTCCCTTAAAGCTATCACATGTCTTGATGTCTTTTATAATGACATATATTCTAATGGCATAGAGGAAGATGTTCGCCATCCTTATGTTCCTCGCTTTCGCATTTTTTGTTTCATGTTTGAGGAAACACTGAAGCTTTTCATGAATTTATACGTATTCACGCTAAAAAGAGAAAAGAAGATTGTGCTATGTCAAGGAAAAAGTCATGTTTATGATTCATTTTTGATTGCAAATTTTCTTTCTCTTTCTTGCTTTTTTTTTCTCATTTATTTTCATACTGTGATTGATGTAAAAGGTCACAGTATTTATTTATTTTACACAAAAAGGAAAGAGGACGCAATTGTGAGTGCAAAATATTTCAAGGAAATTGCTTCATATTCTTCAATCCTGACTGAATTCTGTTGAAAAGGTTCTTAAGCTCGATCCATTAGTGTTTTATGTATTTTTTAAATATTTGAATTAGAGGTGAGAATTGAGTGCTTTCCTGAAATGTTCAACATCAAAAATATACGTATTTATATATTCAAGTTACTAAGTGAGAGAGGCAAGGCTTCTTTCAGAAAGGAGCTTCACTTTCATTTCTTTGATAAGATTATGGAAAATAAAAAAGTAATTATTTTCTGTGTGCCTTTTGCAGGCAGAACTTAAAGAAAGAATGGTGGCATGAAATACAATTACGGAAGCCTTTATATAAAAATTTCGTTCTTCACTTGCCTTCTTTATTGAATTCTCACAAGAGACCCGTAATTAATTCAAAGCCTTTTTGATAATTTCAAATTATGATGAATTGTTCCATCAAAGAAGATTCCATCTTGAATTGTGGAATTACAAGTAAGCTTAAACATTTCATAATGTTTGGATTACTTTCTTGCGCTTTCGCTTCTACTGGAAAATCCCTAAACAACAACACCAAATATTTATCATAAAAACAGTGAGGGCAAATTTTTAATAGAATTTTTGTGTCTAAGTGTTAAGAACTGTTGAAACATTATCATAAGCTTCAGTACCAGTTTCCAACTTTTTTAGAGGAAGCATGACGAAAGTACATTTACTTTTTGTAAAAAGATTTTCTTTACTAAGATTATGTATAAGGTCACAAAAACATGCTACAACAAGTCAGTCATCTTCTTCACACTGTGTTTCATAAAATTCCATAAGATTTATTATTTGCTTCATCATGTTAAATAATTAATTTAGGCGAGCAGCAAAAAATTTTCCTAGAATCAATTTAATGGGTAAAAAATTAATTTTAAGTCGAGGAAAGATGTTGGCTTCATTGCCCTCAGCTGTCTTTAATACCATGCTTAATAAATATTAACTTTACTGCTAGAGTTAATATTTCATCAACTAACCAACAAACAATACAAGCCGTCTTGCCGCTTCTCCTTTCCTTTGCTATCAGCCGTTCATTAAATATTCAATAAGAATACACAATGCGAATTTATTTTAAAGCACAACTCATAACACCCCACAAACTTTTGTTTAAACATAGATCGAATGACAAACGCAGAGAGCGTGGGCTAGAAAAGCAAATTTGTGAAAATTCCTATTGTCAATAAATAAAATGCCTAGCACCACTGACAAAAAAAATTATAATAATATCAGCAATGACGACGACCGTAAAGCATCAGCCTCTAATCTTAATGGCTAAATGAAAGTCGCATAAAAAACAAAACTGAATGATGAGTGAGTGTGAGAAAAACAAAGAAGGAGGAAAATTGAGAAAATATTTTCATCATTATAACCATTCGGAGTTCATCAATAAATTAAGAATCTTTTCGAATATTGTTTATGGTAGAATAAAATATAATAAAATATTCAAAACGGAAAAGGGATGATGATGATGCGAAGGAAGAAGGCAAAACAGGCCGTGACAGACATGGAGGAAATGTCGAATGATGGAATGCTTTACTGTGAAAAAGTTCGACATTGTTTTTCTCTCTCGGAAAGTAAAAGACTTTTGCGTGAATCAGCAAAAAAAATTGTTTTACAACAAATTGAGTTTCAAATTGATTGATAAACAAAAAAGCGAAACTAGATAGATAGATGCTAGAGAGGATGGGATGTGAAAGGTTTTCACTTTGGCATCTGCCGAAAATTTATCATGAATATGGGACTCATGTAAGTGTCTATCAATCATCAAGCATTTCATGCAGGTGAATCGGAAGCTTTTTTAAAGTTGCTACACACACGCTTCATGTATTACACATGTTCTTGATCACCTTGAATGACATGTTTTAGGCCCTGTTGATTGGCAATGGATTGGGAAATGTCTATATTTATTAACTATTATCGAAGTAATTAATTTAAATCTCAAGATCAAGCATAAGGCTCAAAATGCCCAATGGTATTATATTAACAATTATTTATGTTAATTTCGCATGATTTCATTTGTGAATTGTGCTTTTTACGTAAATTTTGACACCTATTTACTCAACGATGATTTCAAAAATTAATTAAAATTTAAAAAATATCAGAAATAAGTTTATATTGACAAATGAATTGAAATTCTATTGAGAATACCGCAACGATTATATTCATATTTGTTTTATTTAAAAATTATCATTTGACCTACAAACAGCTGAACGCATTCATTACAAACTAACATAAACAATTAATTTCAAATCAAATTCGCATCATTCTTAATTTAATCATCAGCTGCAGCAACTGTGAAATAAAATTTATTTTGATAATTTATTAATATTTCAATATAAATTATTTCAATTATAGCCAAATATCATTTTTAATGAATCAAGTTTCTCATGCATAAACATATTGATTTTATTTTCTTTTGCTCCCACTCACCCGTTTATTTGGTGGAAATCATTAAAAGTTATAGAAGCGAGAAAAAGAATTTCCAAAACGTGCCAAAAAAAGAGCGAAAATGTGGCTGAGCCAAGCGAGGAAAAATATTTTCCCATCAAATATTTATAATTATCGAGAGTTTATGAATGAATAGTTTTCTACCTCATTAAAGCACCATCATCGCACAATTAAATGTTCACCTCACACCTATTATAAGATGAATTTAATCAACTAAAATTTCAGAATGTCGCAAACATATAGATGTTTAGGTAGACACAGCTGTAGTTTGAGGTGTTACAATACATAATAACTACCATGACTACTAATTATCTTTCATCTCTCTGAGGATTTTCGCATTCATTATAACTTCTTTTTAATGAGCATTTTCTCATAACAGTAGTTAAAGTGTGTAACATCTTCATAATTGATTCCAATAAAAGTAAATCAGTTTTTATTGAATAATGAAATTAGATGTGCACTTGTAGTTGCTGTTGACTGGAACAGCAGGAGTTAAAAGAGTCGACGACAACGTGAAACGAATGTTGAGAAAATTGTATTTCTTTTGTAATTCTCAATGTTACTACTACTTTCTTTGTGTGTCATTGTCATCATTATCGTCATTATCATTATCATTGCTATGAAAGTAAAATTGGAAGGGAAGAGAAAGAAGAAAATAAAATTGCTTTTTAAGAGTGAGAATGAAAGAAGAAAGGAATTTTTATTCACATACTTTTTTTCTTACAGTTGAAGGAAAATGTCTCAATGACACTTCACTTCACTTTGATTTTATTTGCTTAAAGAATTTTTATAGCATCACATTTTTTTACTTTTCTCTCAATTGATAAAAAAAAAAGAAACTTTTTCTGCTTTCTCATTCAATTTCATCGCTGTTTTTTCTGATTTCATTAAGGAATGCTATAAGCTTCTTCTATAACAAAGCTATTTTTTTGCCATGCACTGAGTGAGAAAATGAAGAAGAGAATGTAAATTTCACGTTACACGTGAAAATTCAGTGAAAAAATTTTATACTTTCTAGAAATAAAGCTATTTATGTAGAATAAAATTTCTTTGCAATGTTTCTTGTTCCTCTTTCCATTTCATTACCCTTTTAATATAATATAAACTTCTTTTGAGCGAAAAATCTACTTACCTACTGTTAATGAAAAAATTGATAAAAATAGAGCAACCATGAAAATAGAATTACGAGTAACAATGAAAAAGAGAGAGAGAGAAGAGATCTGGATCTATTTACATTTTCATTTTACTCCATAGACACAATATTTTCATTACTCTATTGTTTGCTTGCCGTTGTTGCGGTGCTGTTTTTACCCGGAGCTAACAATTGCGAGAAAAAATATTAATTTAATCAACAAAAAATCTTTTATTATTTCAGCAAATTACAAAATGCGGAATTCTGTATTTAATTTTTTTTAGGTTGAAACTTTTACCAGATATAATGGATTGTCATTCTTTCAACATTGGAAATCAATTTTGATTAAATTATAGTCTAATTATATTCACAGTTGATGACAAAAGGTTTTCTAATTAAATACTAGTCTTGAATATTGTGTTAATTAAGACCGTATTGAATATTTCTAATTAAATTATCATGACAAAATTATACCATTGATTTTGTAACAAATCAAAGTTCCAAAATATTATTAGCTTCAATGCTCTTTTAGCTCTACCTGCTAATTTACTGAGATTTTCTTTTCATTTCAACCACCGTAAAAATTAATTTGTCTTTTAACGTTTTCTTAATATACAATTTGTGCCTTTTGATGATTCTTCGTTGCTGCTGAAATGGCAAAAACAGAGTAAAATATTTCCCAATTGTGATTTTTTTAGCCGAATAGGTTTGTGTATTTTTTTTATGCTGCTTACATTTTGGTTTGAAACCACTGCCAGTGTTTATGTATACTCAGTGCTACTGTTG
>JACWBX010003991.1:17795-29312 GCA_014622435.1 Polypedilum pembai
AATTTGAGAAATTCTCTTTTTATGATTAATTAAATTGGGTCAATAATGTGATGAAAAACAATGGTTGTTTTTTAAAATCATGTGATTTTGTTAATAGTCACTGATCAGTTGTGCCAAAAATGCGCTAAAATCCAGCAATCCGCAACTGAGTACTTTCACCAATTTTTTTATGCTGCTTACATTTTGGTTTGAAACCACTGCCAGTGTTTATGTATACTCAGTGCTACTGTTGTTATTATTATTTGATAAAAATTCCTTTCTTATTCAATTACCTCTATTTCAATCTAAAGAATAAAAATGGTGGTGTCCTACAGATGTTTAGATTTACAATATCGTGAAATATTCTAGAAAAAGGTATGAAAAAAGCGAAAAGTTCACTCACAATTAGCTTTTACTTTAGAGTTGTATGTTGTTTTTACAGCTTCAAGGCAAGTGAAAGAATTTTCTTTTTCATCATTCGCTCCGTGAAAAAAGAGTCACTGGTCTGGAAAAGAGAACTTTCATCGCTAGATGCCACAAAATTTAATGAATAAACTTTTCTCTTTTCTTTTTTTACTTTTTATTTTTCTTATGTTTTGAGATTATGTTCAAGGAAATGTTTTCATTTATTTTATTTTTATATTTACAAAAGACTACAGAATTATTTGCTCGGTCGGTTGGTTTAGTTGTTTGTAAGGTAGGTAAGAAAAAAATGTGTATACATTAGGTTAGTAAGAACAAACACAATTTATTTTATCTCCATCTTGCCAGGTTTTCATGCTAATTTCTCATACTCTTTTTATTCATCAATGAATAGTAGCAAAAGATAAACAACATTTCATTCTGAGTTATTTTTGAAGAGATCTCTTTTAATTTTTCTCTCTATCTAACTATTTGAAGAATCTTCACGGTAAATTTCATTAATTTCTTTTGCGAGAAAAGGAAGAGAAATTCTTGAGTTATATTTACAATTTTTTAAACTTTCATGATGATATTTTTTTCTCTTTTCCTTCTTTACTCACTGCTGCTATATGTCGATAATAATGAAACTGAAAAATTTACATATCACTAGAATATAATCATCATTTCATTATTTTTTCTCTTGTGTATGAGTGTTTTCTTACAGCAATTTCACGCCAAACTCGCGCTCATTTACATAATGGTATTTATGAAATTACAAAATTGTGAATGCTCGTGATTTTCTATTATCATTTTGTGTTTGTGAGCTTTTTATGTCATTTCCAAATTGTTTTTATAGAAACTTACATTTAATTTTCTCTTTTCTTTAAAAACACATTTTTTTATTCTTACTTCTTTCATTTCACTTAATATTGTTTAATATTTAGAAAAAGACCCGAAAGTGAAACTCAATGAGCACGCAAGCCTTCTTCAGAAATTAACGGTAATTCAATGAATTTCAAAAGCCTGCTCACTGAGTCCCTACTTTCGAGAAAATAATTTAAAGATTGTCAGTTCATAAAAAAATTTAATGTGATTGAAAAGACTTTCTTTTCGTTTCATAACAAGAAAATTTTTGGGAAAAGGCAAGAAAAATAATGATTGACAGTCATTGAAGTTAACAATATTTTCTCCCGCTTTTGTGAACAAAAATATCATTTCTTGATAGGTAAAAAGGACGCAATTTGATATTTCTTTTACAGTAATATTTTTTCAGGAAATTGCACATTGGAATTTAGATTTGTGAAATAGAGAAGAGAGAAAATAAAAAAGTGCTAGTATGCTACTATGGTTGAAATTTTTTTAAAATTTGTTTATCAGTAAAGGGTATTTTTTGAAATAATAATGAAGGAAATGAATTATTTATAAAACAAATTAAAAAGGGGGAAAAATGTCGAAATTAAATTTTGTAAAATCCAATTTTTTCATTAAATTACTGATTTTATAAACATAATAAAAAGATTATTAAAAATCGATTTCACAGTAAATTTGTTTTAAATAACTTAAAATCTTTAAAGAATATATATTAAATCCAAAAGAAAATTTTCAATGTGAATTCAACGACATTTAGCTTTTCCGTCTCGTAAAATCTCCATAAATTTATGCATGAAAATCACATTTAAAAAATTAAAGCTATAAAACACCTACAGAAGATTAACAAAACTTTGCTCTTGTCCTTAAGTCTTTATTTAATGCTCAAGCTATGAAAGTCAAGTTAATTCAGTCTACTTCAGTTATATGAATAAAGGATGAGTATCCGAAAATGACATACAAAACCTTTCATCATTCTTACACATAGAAGGCAAATTAGAATATCTCATAGACAACAGGTTGAATGAAAGCATACATCGAGTATAAATTAAATAAATTTGAAAGCCTATGCGGCTTTGAAAGTGAGCTTTACAATTAATTAAATTCCTTTATCTCTTGATGAGTGAGAGATCAAAATGCGAAATATTCATTAGAAAGGAAATTTTTCTGGTTTAATACTGAAATTCTTTTCAACCAAAAATATTTTTTTAAATTTTTTTTATTAAATGTCGAAACGATTTAAGAGTAATTAATTGTGCATGGAAGCAGCAATTGTTAAATAATTAGTGGTAATTGTATTTTAGGCTAATTATTGTTGATGACTGGGCATAAAATGAACACTTAATGACAACGTTTATACCATCAATTTATTGAAATTTCAGTCTGTATGGTAATTGAAATTTTTTAGGTTTTTCTGAAAACCGCTCATATTGAATTATTTTGCATTATTGGGTATTTTTAGGGTTCGGAATTATGATTTTTCCATACAAAAATGAATAAGAAGAAGAAAATTATGCGCATACTTCTTCTTCTTATCTGCATAATTCCGAACCCTAGTATTTTCAGTTGAAACTTCTTTTTGAAATTTCCCCATAAAAGGATAAAGCTCATGATAAGGAATTTTTCAACTGCTTCCATGGTACTGTATTGTAACTAAGCTGACGCATTTCAAAATCAAATTCTTAGAATATTTTTCAAACAAAATTCCAGTTTCATATCAATGTTTCAAAATAGCTTTGGAATAGAATATAGGTAGACCTCATAAATTGCTAGGTCCTTTTCTCGAAAGCATAGCAACAGATACACACTTTGTTAAAAACGAAAAGAGGAAAAAACAGTGATTTGAAAAAGCTTTTAAATATAACATATTTACATAAAAAATTTCCTTTCTTTAATGTATACTTACAAGAATGTAACCTCCACTCTTCATTTTTTCAAGGATGCGTTGGTAAGATTATTATTAATTCAAAAAATTCATTTTAATTTTAATTTTTGCTCAATGCTCGTGCTTGATAATAATTTTACTCATCTCATCCAACCACATAAAAAACATGAAGAAGGAGAAAAATTTCTTTTCGCATTTAATCTTGAAAATATAAAAGAAGGAAGATGATAGGGAAATTTCTTCAACTCTTCATATTTGCTTGCAACAAAGAAGCATGAAGCGCAAATATGATGGAGAAAAAATAACATTATTTTTTCATATTTATAAAATATTCTTTTTGCTGCTTTCTACTGTTGCTCTTAAAAGCAATAATCTCTTTCATGCTAATATTGCTTCTTCTATGTGTATTTAACTTAAAACAACTTGACCTGCTTTATGATGATCATGACGATATAAAAGAGCAAAATAAAATAAACTTTATATTACGTGTCTCACGAAAGAGTAGTAGCAGTAGTGGAAAAAGAATTAAAGCTGTTGCAATAATTTAGTTGCTTTTTATTCTACTCAAGCTAATGAAAATTATTTTTTTTTATCCCAACAAGATGACAATGTCGACACATATCAACTCTATTTTTTGGCTTAAATTTCTAGTCGCTCCCATTAGAAATGAAGAGAAAAACAGGAAAAAATATCGCTGAATATTTTTACAAAAAAGTATATAAATAATAAAATAAGACTTTTCTTCTTTACATAATCATCTGCTTCTTTTGCTGTTACTGTCTGCCTGCGTTCTGCTTTTATGTTAATATACACATAATATAAACATTCTGATGTGAAGAAAAAAAATTCAAATTTATGTCTCACAGACTGAATTCTCTTCCCTCAACCAACTTCTTGCAAAAACCATCACAAAAAATGTTGTCTTTATTTCATTGTGTTATTTTTCCCTTCTTCTCATTCAATCTCTATATGCATGCTACTGTGTGTTTATTCAAAATGAACAAATGACGTTGTGTGGAATGGAGCAGAAAGCATTTGAATAAATTTCTCAAGACATACACCGTACATATTTTTGAATCATATTCGACAATTCTCAATCCATTCCATCTGCAAAAGTGAGTAAAAATTGTTTCATTTCACACAGTAAAAATGATTGCTATATATTCATTAAATGTTTTATAAATTACATTTACTTTACAATCATCATAGAGGGAAAAGAAAAATTCTTCAAAATAAGACGATGAAATTTTTTTCTTCATATCTTATCACATGTTACTGCTGTCACAATTGTTGAATGAAGTATATATGCATGCATGGGAATTGCTCTACATTTTTTTTTCTCCTTTTATGCGAAACATGATACTTATTTTCAGTGGGATTTTTCTTAAGCTTTTTCTCTAACTTCTCTCTATGGCGGTTTGTATAGATAGATACATGAATATTTGTCATGCTTGCCATAAGTATAATGAGAATACATCAGACACTGGTGTTTTAATCTCGCTCTCGACTGACAGCAGCACGAAATGCTTATATATATATATACTTCACATATCTATAGATTGCATTAGCAAGAAAAGCAAGCAAGCAATAACATAAGAATGAGAGATTATGAACAATAGTGAATGTTAAGAGAAGGGGAGAATGTTAGTTGCTAGTTAGCTCAAGCTTTTTCTTTTCCTTCCTCTTCTTCACTTTATTTGTTTTTAGTATATCTCAATGTGTCTGTATGTGATTTACTGATGATGCTATGAAAGCCAATTACTCAAAAAAAGAAGAGTTGGAAAAGAAAAACGAAAGGAATTTATATCTTATATATCTTTTTGATTGATGCTTCCCTATGTTTGTCTATGCCAAGGAAGATTTCTTTTGTAAGTAGGCTGGTGCTTTTATTTCAACATTCGGTTGCAACGAAAACTTCAGTATCGCTTAGTTTATGAAGGAAAAAAAACTAAACCAGTAGAACGTGAGAACAGAGCAAATAATTTATCGTTACGGTCTTTCACACATATCTGAAAGTCAAAAAAAAGAAAGGATAAGTTAGAATATAATCAATTGGAGCATTTAGACTTATGGATTATGGAGGACAATAAATAGAGACATTTTATTTGGTTATGGCGTGAAGAGAATAAAGACAGTGGAGCTTTTTCATAAATTTTCAGCTTTAGTATGGCACAATTACCTTCTTGACAGCAGATACGATCCTAAACTAATACAAAGAACGTAGTAGTAGTGAAAGGTACATTTAAACTCAGAGGATGTGTTTCGGCGTGATATTGCAGCGGTATTGTCACCTAAATAATAAAAAAGGGCGAGATAAGAATGAAGCATAAAAGTATAAAATATTTAATAACTTTTCCATATCTACGAGGCAAGTGAAAGAGAAAGTGTAAAGCGTGTTCTGCATAAAGGTTATAATTTACCATCATCAAGAATCCACTCTCGCATATACACAATTAATACATAAGAAAATACTATACACACATGGCTACCCTTGAGAAGATATTTCCCGAGTGTATTTACATTTTCACTGCTATTGTTGGTGACTGCTGCTTAAAAGGAAGAACGGACAAATAAACATATTTCAAATTTCTCAATGACACTTTTGAGAGTCATCAAGAAGAGAAGAAGCAGAAGTGGGAGATGCTTTTATGCTCACTTTTCATGAAATGTGAGAAATTTTATTTACAAATAGAAAAACACAGCATACAAGAAGAAGACGAGAGAATGAGAGAGAAAGTGTGAAGTAGGTCGTTAAATTGGTCTCACATTACTCATATTCCTGTGCCAAAGTTCTTCTTTCATCGTCGTTCTTAAGTAGACTTTTGATAATAAATTAATTAAGTTTCTATAGCAGCATCCATTCAAAAGTCAAGTTGCTCTTTGAAAAACGAGACTTCTTCCTTTTTTATCTCATTCTCAAGTGAAACTTAGCAACAGTCGTAAAATGCTTGATGAATGTAAGTAAGCAGCTAAAGCTTCTTTACTTTAAATCAAAATATCTCCTGAGAATTCATTCATACAGAACCTCATAAATTTTTACCCTATAAATGTTCACAACTACTTCCATGCTTTCCCAAAAGGAAGCACAAAACATGATAAGTATTGTGTCGATGCTGATAGTCATCATAAGAGTTCTAAAAGGTAGGCTTTGCCTGTTATCACAATCTTTGCCAAAAATATATATTCTTATATACCTAAAATATTGCTTTCAATGACACTAAAGGCCACACACAACATCCTGCCTGCTTGAATGTGAACATGAGTGTGTTTTGTGTCTCTTTCATTTTTAGTGTCTTTTTAACATTAAAAATGAGAACAAGCAACATAATTTTTGTCGCCTCATAATGTCATCATTAAAGTATGAAACGGAAAATTAAACCTTTTCTTCAGCATGAATGCAATTCCAACCGAGATAGAAGAATAAGTCGAGTAAAGTAAAAAATAGATAATGTTTATTTTGGTTAACAGAAAGCTTCAGAAAACTTAACTTTACTCGTTCTACCCATTTATCCCTTTTAATTTCTTTATTTTAGTATCTTGGTAGTCTAATAGAAATTTTAAGACAATTGAAAGTTTCTTAAAAGTTTTGCTTTGATTTTGCAAAATCAAAACATAGAAAATTGATATTATCTATAAAATTTTCTTTAAAATAATGAATACAAAATATTCCTTAATTTTAACTAAAACAATATTTAGGGTAAATCATTTAATTTTGGGCCACTTTTGCTAGGCAACAATAGAAAATATCAAAAATCTCTTTTATTTTATGGATTTACTTAATGATTGAGTTTTCTAAATAAAGCTAGAGCTTTCCTTTGCTATTTAAACACACATTTGAATGTCAAAAGCCTTTGATTATTGATTTATCAAATAAAATATGATGAAATTTAATTTTGGGCCGAAAAATTTATTCTTGGGCCACTTTTTAATTTTTGAAATTACTTTATTTAAATAACTAATACTGATGATTTAACACTCAAATAAATTATTTTCTAGCTTTATCAATCATTCTAGACACTTTAATAAATAGTATTTGTTTTAAATAAGGTTTTTCAAAAATCGAATATTTTTCCATATTTTGCAATTTTGTATTGAAAAATTAGTGTCCCAAAAATAAATTAGAAATTTAAATTAACTTTTTTGGCTTAATTAAGTGATAATAACTCAGTGAAACTTCATTAAAGAGTCTTTTAAACATTTTAGTACATGTGTAGTGTCAAATTGAAGTAATAAAATAGTTAATTATGAGAGAAATTGAAAAAATATAAAAAGATAAAAAGTGGCTGAAAATCAACAAAAAATTTTGTAATTCTTTAATTTTCAAATGATTTTGTTTAATAAGAGAAAATTGTTAAGTAATAATGAGAATAAATGTGTATTTTATGATCAGTAATCAATAACGAATCAGATAAATAGTTAATCATTGCATTTCGCACATTGAAAGAGAAATAATTAGCGATTTTCATTAATTTGACAAATGTAAACAAGAATTGGCCCAAAAATAAATGTGGCCCAAAATTAAATGATTTACCCTATATTTTTATCTAAAAAAATTAAAAATTTGAATCTCACTTCAATTTAATTTTAACTGATGTCAATTTTTAAAAAATATTTCCGTTAATTTTAAATTTTAAAAATATTGTTAGACTCTCAAGGTTTTAAACATTTGTTTTACTGTGTGTGTATGTGTTTTTATGATTGCTATTAGAATGTTTGGTGAGATGTAGAGAGGTGTGTTATGCAATTAGGCGCTCTTTGTATGCTCGTCAACTAACTAACTGTAGCTGGCAAACACATAGAACATGAAAAGGATACTAATGTATGTGTATCTCTTTTTCTAAAAGAGCGAAAGGTGGTTAAAATGCCAAACACACACAAATATCCTAGCAACAGGAGCATGTATGCTAAAAGGTCTTTTAAAAATTTCATATTTCTTGATGGTCACACAAATGCAATCGTTTTAGAAGCAGTGTAACCTCTGCCATAATGCTTCTCTCTATCGCAATCGAATGCTTTATTTTTTATAATGAGCACACGTAGTTTTTCGGATGGAATGAAAATGTATAATAGCTCAGTGGAGCGAGTTTTATATCCATAGTTAACATGGATGAGTGACTATATGCATTCCCCATTCTCAGGTAAATTTTCATTTAGTATCTAAATAGAAACTATGGTTGCCATCGACATTTTCTTTGCTTACCACGTAGTGACGTTATAGGAAGACATTTATTCATTTTTTCACACTCATATTCATACATTATGCTCTCTTTCTAACTTTTTGTATGGTCGAATACATACCTTTAGATACGAAAACGTAGATTGACGCTGGCTCGGTATTTGGTGCGCTACAAGTGTAGTTACCGCTATCAGAAATTTGTGGCTCACGTATTATCAAACGACTCTGTGTTCGCGGTTGTCCCGGTGTCGTTTCTATTGAAATATCACGCCTCGAGTCATCGTAATTTATCATGTGATTATTTCTCTGCCAATATACGTATTGGGGTGGCGTTGGACTCTGACGACGAAAAAGACAGATAAGCGTGAAGAACATAAATAAGTGTTTTATAAATGAGATATTAATGCATGAATGCATCATTCGGAATTATTTCGCTTGCTTGCTATTTCGATATTGAATTCTTTCTTTCTTTCTCTTTTTCTCTTTTCACACTTTCATCTCATGAGAGAAAAAAAGAAAATTGAAAAACGAACATCAATGACAGGAGCAAGAGAAATTAAATTAGCAATAAATCAATAAATTCAAATTACCTTTTCAATTATACAGACTAAATTTAATACAGATCCCATATCTACATGGAGCTCTCCCGAGCCTAATATGAATGCTTCTGGAACGACTACCTGTAACATTGCTTGATGAGAAACAACTCCCGTTGATGTCGAAACCTGAGAATAATTTATATTTGATGATAAATTTGAAATAGATTCGAGAAATAATTTTTTTTGTGTTTATGAGTGTGTGCTCAGAGACGACATTAAATTTTGCTCAGTAATATTGAGATTCTTCTTATTATACATAAAGAAAGAAGAACATCAACAACAGAAGCAGTAGCATCAGCGTAAGATATGTCAGATGTCGAAAAATGAGAGAAACTGGAGAAACATAAAATTGATTTAAAAATAATTCAATTGATTTCGAGAAATGAAGACGAAGAAATTTTTTTTTTTCGTTCATCATTGAATGTTGAAAATGTGGAAAGAAAAATTTCTTAGATAGGAAGCAAATGCTTTGAGCAAATGAATGTCATAGAATTGAAGTATGAGGTCCATAGAGAACAGTAACAGCAGCAGAAAAGTTTTATGAACGCTCAAGAGAAAAAGTTTTGTCCTCTCTATGTCTTCTGCTTTAAAAGGGCATTTTTCATGTACTCTGTGTGTGTGTTTGTTAGTTATTGAAGAAGTATGAAAATTTTTCAATTCAGAGTTTGGAATTTACAAACAGATTTTATTAAGCTTTTGCATTAAGATATAGAACCTCGAATGATTACTGCAGATGTTATTAAACCAAATCTTTTAAAGAAAATTTTTCAAAATATTTAAATATATTTAAGGTACTTTTTTGAATTGTAATAGTTATGAAATCAAATTAAATTAAAATATTTTAATATTTTAACATTTTCTTGTTCTTTCAAATAATGTATATGATAAATGTTCTCAAAACATTTCTCCAATTTGAACAAAATTTTTAATAAAATTGCAAGTTTTTCTTTAAGTTCATCCGTAAAATTTGTAGAATTTTATTTTTCAAAGTATGCTTTTATTGCTATCCAACAGCACCATCATCATAAGATGAGACTGATGAAGTTTGATTTATGTTTCATGACATTGCTTTTTTAAAACTTCTTCTCCACTTTTTTCTGATAAAATGCAAATAAGGACAAAATTTTTCAATTTTTGATTATCAATAATGTATTGAGGTAACAGCATCAACACAAAAGCATCACGGATAAAATGAATTGTATTTGTGTGCTGATATATGTACAATGTATTTTGAAATATGAAAAAATCAAGGAAAATAATATAGACTGATGGTGGTACATTATATGCATTAAAAATTGATTTTTTAATGAAAATTTTTATCGTTGAGAAGGAGCAATAGCAATACATAGAAAAAAATCGTTTGAGGGATTGATTGAAAAAATGTGATGCGAAAATCTCTTAAATCTTGTTAAAGTTTCTTGATCGCTTTCATAACCAAAGATTTATGCGAGATTTATGCTTGGGAAAAAAGGAAAGGCAATGAAAAGTTCTATGAAAAATTTTTCTTTTGACTTTCATGCTTTCTATATTTCTATACAAGGTAGGCAGGTGCTATTTTCCCTTTTGGATGAATATAAAGGAAAAAGAGAAGGAAAAAAATCACTTTAATTTTATTCTTCGAAGAGAGTTGTTGTTACAATATGAGTAAAAGACATCAACCTTGCGACTTTCAATACTACAAAGAAGTTTAAAAATTATAAGAAAAAGCACTTTTAGCTAAATTTTATGTCGAAGTTGAGTAAATACATAAAGAATATGGCGTACAAAAGCATTTGAAATTCTCATGCATTAATATCTTATGGCATGCAAGCTTTGATTTTCATCCATTGCTTTCACTCTCAAAAGACTGAAAAAGGTCTTAATTCAAATGATTTTAAAATTTATATTTTAACACACGTATGCTAACATTGCACATATAATAATAAATTTTTTCATCTCTTTAAAGCTTTTTCAATAACTTTTTATCGTTTGGTTGCTTAAAGCAAGCATCTAAGATAACTACGTAATTAATTCGATTAATTAACATTGTTTAACATCATCCTATCATAACCCTTAGGAGCAGTTGAGCGCCTCTGTGACCGCGAGGTTCATGCGCTTGATCTGAAAAATAGCGTAGTGGCTGTTCCGGGTTCGAGTCCAGGCTGCGCTTTCTTTCAGAAATTTTTCAGAAGTTTAGATACTTCGACTGCTCAAGTGCTCTCGGAACGCACTTTAAAAGGTAAGGTCCCTCACTATAGTGATAGTTTGGCTGAGATATTGTAGTGTTACAGAGAAGTGGGGATACTCATGCGATTTCATTGGTAAGGAAACTCTCCTCATTTGAAAATCGCTAGTAGCAGTCATTTAACTTCTCTGTAAAAATTGCAATATACAGTCAACTCGATCATTATCGTGAGCCAGGATTAGGTCACAACAGGCACTTGAGTCTACGTGCACCTGTGAGTTAGCAATAACTCCGCCTGGGAAAAAACTATAATCCAATCCAAAAAATCATAACCCTTAAATGTGGTTGCATTTGAGGGAGAGAAATTTAATTTAGAAACTTTTAAAGTATCAGTTGAGTGCACTTTAAAAAATTTTTCTACTGAATGAATATAAATAGAGAAGTT